>MKGJ01000577.1:1463-13980 GCA_002018255.1 Bretziella fagacearum | reverse complement strand
AAAAAAATTTATATATATATATAAATTTTTTTTTTCTTTCTTTCTTACCTCTTGAATCCGCTTGTGAAGGAACTTGATATCACCACTGGCACTCTTGAACCCCTTGGTCTCAAGATCCACCAACCGTACTTGCACCTCCCGGAGCTTCTTCTCCACATTAGCCTTCTCCTCCGCCAACCGGGCCCCCATCTCACGCTCCACAGCCGCATCCTTCTGCGCCTCCATAGCCAATGCCTCCGCTCTCCGCATCTTTTCAATGGCCGCCGTCGCAATATCCTCCTTCTGCGCAACGTCCGACTTGAGCTCCAGAATAAGCTTGTCAGCCGAAGCCGCATCGCGGATGCTGGAGCCCGTAGCCTCCGACGAAGCCAATGAATCAAGTCCAGCCTTGGCCTCTGCCAACCGCGTCTCCAAATCACGCTTCTCCCGCGCAAGAGCATCGCGTTCACCAGAAACATCATCCACCGTAGTACGCAGAGACCGCACCTGCGAAAGGAGAGTGACAATCTTGCTCTGGGCCTCGTTGTGAGCATTGACAGCTTCGTCACGGCTGGAAGAGATATCCGCCAAGGTGCTCTCGAGACGAGCCTTCTCCTTGCTCCAAGTCGAGCTGTTGAGGACCTCATCATCCCACTTGCTGCGCAGTTCGTCTAGCTCCTCACGCAGACGGGCAATCTCAGCCTGCTTGAACAGCTTCTCCTCGCGCGCATGGTCAAGCTCCTTGGTAAGAGTGGCAAACTCGGTCTGATACTTCTTGCGGGTTTGCTCCATTGAACTCTCCTTGTCCTCAATATCAATGGCACGCTGGTTGCGGTAGTCCTCAAGCTCATGCTGCAGACGCTTCTTGCTCTGCAGAGCCGCATCCAAATCTGTAGACGTATCCTCAAGACGCTCCTCAAGACGACGGTTCTGGCGCTGAAGGTCCTCGAGCGCCGAGTCCATCTTCTTCCGCTCCGCCATGACCTCGGCACAAGTTTCCTCCGACTCACGCGCCTGCGCACGCGCAAACTGCTCCGCCCGAGACGCCTTGAGCACCGCAATCTCCGCCTGCTCCAGCTTCGAGAAATACTCGTCGGCCCGGCCCTTGTAAAGCGTCATGCTCGAAGTCATCTCGGCAAGCTTGCTAGACTCGGCATCGAGGCGAATCTGCAAATCAGCAAACTCTTGAAGTAGCTGGCTACGGCTAGCAGCCTCCTGCTCACGCGCAAGCGTCATTTCCTGGAGGTCAGAGCGGGCATCACGCACATCAACCTCCAGAGAGGCGCGCTCGTGGCGCATCTTCTCAAATGAGGCCTTGATGTCCGCCATTTCCGCAACGGCATCCTTGTGGCTGGCTAGAAGAATGCGACGAGACTCTTCCTGGCTGTTGAGCGCCTGCAAAATCTCTTCGTGAGAACGAGTGGCAAGATCACGCAGCGACAGCTCACCAGAGCGGACACTCTTCTCAAGCAAGGAAACCTTCTTGGCCGAGTCATCCAGCATGGAATGCAACCGCGAGTTGGCTGCCTCAAGCTTGAGCATGCGGACACGGGTCGGAGATTCGTCACCGGTGCCGCCAGCGGTAGTAGTAGGGTCATCAAGGTTGATTTGGCTCTGCAGATGACGGTTCTGCATCTTGGCAATTTGGAGTTGATTCTGCAGCTCCTCGACTTCCGCCTTGAGATCCTGGCGGTTGTTAAAGCTCAGAATATCGGCAGTCTTCTTGTCACTACGGGCCGAGTCGAGCGGATCGGCACCACTGCCAATGGCCTTGCGAGGAGGAGGAGTAGGAGGAGGAGGAAGAGTGGCAAAGGGATCGCAGTTGATGACATCATTGGTCTTGGAGGTGTTGCGGGCATGAGTAGGCGGCCGCGTAGCCAAGGCATTGTTGGTGGAGAGGCTATTCAGACGGGGCCGGGATTCAGCGGGCACAACACCCTGTTGTTTCACTCTAAGTTCAGCCAGCTGTGCCTCTGCATTGCTCCGCGCCGCAGTCTGGATGCGTAGATTTTGCTGGAGCTCCTCCGTCTTGCGAATGAGATTGAACTTCTCCAGCATGGCCTTGCTAGCAGTATCCTTGTCCTTGCCAGTAGAGTTAGGCGGGGGGGGGGGTAGAGCAGCCAAGTTGGGATCAACAATGCGCAAGACGTCGAGCATCTGAGCACGAATCTCGGCCAGTTCCTTGTCACGGGAATCAACAGTAGCCTGCAGAGTACGAACAGTTGACTGAGCCTGAGTCCGCAGATGCTTCTCAGATTCGATTGTCCGCTTAGCCTCGGCCAGCTCCGCAGTCGTCGCACTTGCCGCCTTCTCAGCAGCGCGAGTAGCTTTGGCCTCACGAGCAAGCTCATGATTGAGATCCTCCACATTGAGCTGCAGCTTCTCAACCTTCTTCTTCAGACTCGTAACGCCAATCTGTGACTCGTTAATCTGCTTATGGAGACTAGCATTCTGATCCTCGAGACGCTTCTTCTCCTTGTTCATCATGGCAATCTGCAATCTGTTAGCCTCGCTGGCACGCGAGCTAGAACGAGCAATCTCGAGACTCTTTTGCTGGATCTTGTTGAGCAGCGTACGGTTGTCATTCTCCGACGCAGTAAGCCGGCTCTTGACAGTGTGCAGTTCACGCTCCATACGCTCCTTGGCTTGATCATTCTTGAGGCCGAATTCGCCAGATTCGATAATCATCTTGTTGAGGTCCTCAACCTGCTTGTTGAGCTTGCTGCACTCAGCCTCAAACCAAGATAGACGCTCTTGTGCAGCATCCAAATCTTTCCGAAGAGACTCCTCGCGAGCGCGCGCCATCTCCCGAGCCTGACGCTCTCCAGCTTCCTCGGCCTTGATACGCGCCTCTTCCGCCTGAGCCTTGGCCAGACGCAACTTGCGAATCTCTTCGCGAGCATCATCGCGTTCCTTCTCAGCAGTGGCTCGCGCCTCCGTAGCACGACGCAAAATGTCCTGCTGCACATACATTTCCTTCTCGATGATGATCTTGCTCTCGTTAAGATGCTCGTACTCGTCCTTGAGTTGTTGGTACTTGTGCTCCCCAAGGAGAAGAACATCATCCCGGGACTGCCGCTCGCGACTGAGTTCCATCTGAGTCTGGTACAAATCATCCTTGAGACCCTGAATCTGAGTCTCCAGCAGTTGTCGGTTCTTGTCTGCTTGAGCGTCCTCGGATAACCGCGCCTCCAACAGCTTCTTAGCGTCGGCTGCCTCTTTTTGCAGAGACGAATGCTGCGACTTGAGTGCAACAAGCTCGGCCTGGACATCACGAAGACGCGCTGCAGTGGCTTCTTTGTCGGCTGCAAGTGACTGCCGTTGGTCGTCGTATATGCGCTTTTCAGTCTCAAGCTTGCGCTTGTCACTACGCAAAACGGAAAGCTCACTCTCCTTTTTGCGCACCAAATCCTCATAATCTGTCGAAGTCTGGGAGAGGGTGGCCAGCTGCCGTGCCATCTCCTTGTTCTCACGACAAAGCTTCTGCTCCTTTGTCTTGAAAGCCTGCAGCTCCTTGGTCGTAGTATGCAGCTCAACCTCAAGATCCTGGGCGTTCTTGAGCATCTTGCTCTCCAAGTCCTTGACCTTGCGATCCTTGAGCGAGAGCTGGCTTTGTAGCATCTTGATCTCATCAGAAAGAGCCTCTTCCTGTTTGCTACGATCGGCCTGCTTCTTGATGATTTCAACAATGGAGCAATCAAGTTCCTCAACCTTGATGTTGAGTTGCTTCTTTTCCTCCTCGAGTCTCGAAATCAAGCCGGCAGCCTGCTCAAGCTGGGTACGGAACTTATCAACCTCAACCTCAGCCTGCTTCTTGGTAGCCAAGATGACGTCAAGTTGGTCTTCCAGGCGGTCTTGATCCTCAATCGCACCAGCCAGCTTCTCCTCTAGCTCAGCTTCGCGGTACTGTAATCTCTTGAAGATTTCTTCCTTGTCCAGTGCCAGCGCGCGTTCACTCTCAAGAGTCTGCTTGATTTTGGTGAGCTCCGTATGCACATTACGACGCTCTTCCTCCAGCTTCTTGCGATTCTCAGTGTCGACTTCGATCCTGTCATTAAGCTGCTTAATCATCTCATCACGTCTCTTGACTTCAGCTGCCGTGCGCGTCGCGCCCAAAAGCGGCTTCATCTTGAGCAGCAGCTGCCACCAAGGGTTATTGACAAGATCAAGGTACACCCGGAAGTTGTTTTGCACGATGCGTGTAGCCTCAGTGCGAAACAATCTCTTGTACGCAATGCGCCGCTGGATGTAGCCACGAGCAGCTGATTGGAAGCGCGAGACAATCTCCGTAATCAAAGCATCACGCTTCTCTTCTAATTCGGCCAAAACACCAGCACGGAAGAAAACCTTGGTGATACCAACCCGGAACAGGCTCTTGTCCAACCCCAGCTTAGTAAGCATCAAAGCTGCTATCGATTGGCCATCCTGATACCCCTTAGGCATGTCACGGCAGAGCACTTCGTAACGCTGACGGAATTCGCTAAACTGAAGACGGTTGGGGAAGCCAGTACGCGCAATACGGATACCTTCGAGTACACCATTGCAACGCAACTGATCCAGGACCAGCAAGTTTGTGAACTGCTTGGGACGCTTCCGGTGATTCGGAAGAATACAGCGGACAAAGTGCGGATGAGTCGACTGTAATTGGGCCATGAGATTGGAAAGCTGTTCCTTGTGACGCTGGGCTACAGTACGGAATAAACCCTTCTTAACACGGCTGCGCTGGTTAACGGCACCATTAGGATCGTCAAAGACCTCGGCACAGTCAGCAAACAGGTTGGCGATGTGGGGATTAGTGGAAGCTGCCAGCAAGCGAGTGATGTTGTCATTCAGGGGATCTTTGTTCTTTTCCAGCCAGTCCTCTGTACTGTACTCGACCTCGGCGGCATAGTGCGTGAGAATAAAGCCTTGGCCAAGGCGAGAAGGCTTGTATTTGGTACTCTTCTTGTCGCCCCATAGAGAATGAAGCTTCTCGGTAAAAGATTTATCTGTGGCCTTGGGCATTACACAGTCCTCATCAAGACAAGAGAAGATACCAATAGGGTTGGGTAGCTCAATAAGGTCAATGGTTGGCTGAAGATCACGGCCAAAATCAATAAACTGCCACTCAATCTTTTCGCGAGCATATTCTTCTTGCTCAAGTACAAACATGTGATGGTTAAAGAATTGCTGGAGCTTCTCGTTGGTGTAGTTGATGCAAAGCTGCTCGAAACTGTTCTTCTCAAAGATCTCGAAACCAGCGATATCCAAAACACCAATAAAGTTGGAGTCTTCCATGCCGCCCATACCAAGACCACTACGGTCGAGTTGCTGGTTGATACGGTTGACAAGATCACCAAAACCGCGCTCAAAGATACCTTTGGACAAAGCATCTAGAGACAAGCGTACTTGTTCGGGCGTTTGCACCTTCTCAACCCATTCACGGCCTGCCTTGACTCTAGGGTGAAGAAGACCTCGAATAAACGGGTCCAACGGAACTCCAACAAGCTTGCATACTTTCATGGCTTGGTCCTTGGCATCAGTGGCAAGACGGGCCTGATCGGCAGAACGACTTTCTTTGACGACCTCAACATTACCCAAGTGCAATACTGCCGCAACAGTCCTGAGAATATCCGTCTGTTCCTCTTCCGAGAAAGCCATGACGTTGAAGGCGTCAATCAAAGTCTTCCATTCGTCCTTATCAGACACACCATTAATCGTGTCTTGCCCATCGCGCAGGTAGTTGAAGTCCTGTACATCGAGATCACCCAATAAGAACTCTTGGCGCATCTTGCGGTCAGCGCCCTTTAACAGTTGGTAGAAAACATGGTAGTTACGCTCCTGTCCACTCACGCGCACAACTCTGCTCTTCTCTAACAAGTACCAATCAATAAAGGCGCCAGTGATGGCACCAGCGCGGCTAAACTCGATACGAATGAACTTTCCAAAACGGGAAGAATTGTTGTTGCGCACGGTCTGGCCGTTACCAAAGGCTTCGAGGATAGGGTTGGCTCGTAGAATCTTTTCCGACAAGTTGGAGTGTTGAGACTTGGTCTTTGCAGTGTTGTCGGACCGGGCGACGGCAGCCAAGTACTGGATGACTTTCTTGGTGTTTTCAGTCTTTCCAGCACCAGACTCGCCGGTCACCAGAATGCTTTGGTTGAGACCCTCGTCGACCAAATTCCGGAAAGCCAAATCGGCCATGGCATAGATGTGGGGTTTGGTGTCCTCGCGACTACGCCCCTTGTACATGTTGATGTACTCGTTGGTGTAGATAGGCAGCGGCCGATAGGGGTTTACGGTAACCAGAAACAGACCCGAGTATGTGTAAATCATGTCCGACTGGTAACGTGTGTTGAGATTATGCACGACAGAGGCTTCGTTCAGATGGGTAAGTTCAGCCATATCATCGGCTTTGTCGAACTTTGCGGGATTGACCATGTCGACCTGGTCGGCGGCGACTTCTCGTTGCTGTAAACAGGCCAGTATTAGAGACTCGGAGACTCATAAAAACGGTACAATGATGACGGATATTGCAGTAACTTACAGTGCCATCCTCGCATTGCACGAGAATCTTGTTTGGGCCCGTCTCTTCCACAACCCAACCCTTGACAAAAGCGTTGACTGCATCCTTGAGCCACACGTAGCGCTTCCCTGAGAAGTCGTTTTCGCCCTCGATTTTATCGACGGCTTCGGCCTCGGCGCGCTTAAGCTCCTCATCATGAATAAAAGACGGCGCAAAGGTGCTAGAATTCCACGCTGCGGCCCGGGAATCCCCGCGGGGGTGTCGGACCACTGAGTTAGCGGGGACCAACGGTGACCCAAAGGAAGCGCCGAACGACATAGACTGCGGACGGGTTTTTGGCGTTAGGCTCCCCGAGGTGCTGTTGGTGTGGGTATGTAAGGCTGACAAAGATTCCGGAGGAGTGCGGCTTGCGGGAACCGGTGCAGGGGCAGGAGTAGGTGCAGGAATAGGTGCAGGAATAGGTGCAGGAGTAGGTGCAGGAGTAGGTGCAGGTGCAGGTGCAGGTGCAAGTGCAAGTGCAGGTGCAGGTGCAGGTGTCGGGTTCGGGGCTGTAGATATTGTTGATGAATCCGGGGATTCACTGGCTGTAGTCGGTGGCAAGGATAAAGGCGAGGGATTAGTAATGGAGGCGGCCTTGGGACGGTGGGCAAGCGGTGATGAGGGGGAACTTCCGGGAGTAGAGGTAGCTGGAGATCCTGCTCTCATGAAGGGGTTGTTTCGCCGTTGCGAAGACATTGTGATGAAAGCTCAATGGCAATCCATACAAGCCGTTGATATAAGAGAGTTGTGTGGTGGTCGTAGATGGTCGGCTAGCAAGTACGTAAGTGGGTGGTGGGTGGGACTGGGATTAGATGTCACCAGCTAGCTGTCTATGTAGACATGGGAAAGCGGCAGTCGATTAGGTGATGGAGTTGCCAGATAAGCAACTGCGTAGGTCTTTTTTTGACGATGAAAAGACGGTGTAGCAGCCGTTGACGAGCAATAGTTGTTTGATGGTTGCGAAGAGAAGTAGGTCTATGTCGTTCAGTTGTTCAGTTAGAAGAGGGGAAAGCCAAGGTTGAGCACAAGCAGGAGAAGCTTGAAAGCGAGAAAGGACAGTCAACCGCGCTTAGAGCAACTTGGTCTATGCTTCCCGAAAGGGTAGATAGATGGAGGTTGTTGATTATGGTGGTGGCAGCTTCTCCGTAGCGAGTGCTTTGTTTGAACGGACAGGGCAATATGCTATCAAAGTAACAAAAGATGAGGTTCAAGTCAGGATGTATTGACAAAGATTGAGGCCGGTAAAGTGCAAAAATAAGATAAAAGATCATGGGTCCTGACCAAAAACCAAACAGTGGCACGAGCAAGAGGCATCAACATCAAAGTCAAGGGAGAGAGAGCTTGTTGGTGGCGCTTGTCGGTTGCCCTCTGTGAGTTGCGGCGGGTTGGCGCTATACCCAATTTGGAGCCCATGTAAACAAAAGTGACGGGCGACGTGAGAAGCTCAGTTGCTAGGTACCTCTGCTAAGCATAAATCGAGATCCGGGATTGACTAATCATTGGTTGGTTGTCAAGACTGATGGCTGCCACTAGGGTCAGGGTTTACCCCAGCTCTTAGTAAGCAGCACTATGCGCCCCATATTTATGGACGCAAAATAGACAGGGTTTTTGCGATCGTCAAACTACACTAAAAAAACAAACCTGCAAGCTTATGCATCTAATCCACTGCATCTGCGTCACCACCAATATCATCAATATAAAGCATCCGTGCCGCCCTTTTCAAGTTTGTATCCGCACTTCCATACAACATTCTCTGGACATCTCCCTTCAAGATAAACCAATCGGACGCTGTATTTGGCTGTTTGTGATTGCGAAACCTAAAACGTCTGTTTCTACCTGCCAAACCGCGGCATCACCATCGCGCAATCCCGTGATCATTTCAACCGTATAATTTCTTGATCCTCCATCAATCAACGCAACTGGCGTGCACTTTACTCAACCTTGACCTTCTTTGCTCCGTAGCGAGCGCCATCGACCGTCGTCATTTCTTGCCCTTGCATTCTTTCTACTGCGCCTGAATTCTCATCGCCACACACACCATGATACCTGGACTCACTTTTGGCGCATCGTCAGCCGCAAACAACGGCCAAGCCTCATGGGCCGCCTCATGGTCCGGAAAGCCATCAGCGTCCAAGCCGCATGCCACGACCACACAGCGCCCGACACCTTCGCAAATCGCACAGCAAAAGCTCAAAGAGGCTGCGCTGACGAGTAGGGCAAGCCACAACCAGCACATGCATTCCTATCTCAGTGCCTTTGCGCCGCCAGTACATCAGCGACAGCCGCTTGATCTTGACGATGACGATGAGCACGATCCCGAGGTGCCTATGGAGGACGGCGAGATTGACGAGGAGGATTCCTACGAGCCTGAAATGCCTGCAGAGGCCGATGAACAGCGTCGCGATATTGAGGCCGACGAAGACGACGAGTACGATCCTGAATCTTATGAGCCCGATATGGAAATGGATATGTCACCAAAGACCTACGATTCAGATGGATGCGTGTCACCTGGCACTAGAAGCTGCTCAGGTGTAGTTTCCCTACCGGGTGTCAATGGGGTGTCAGAGGAGAACCTATTGGCAGTCTCGAGCGGTGCTCGGGATGCTGCTGATGTTATTGACGAAGCCGAAGAACAAGAAGGTATGTAATGCATGTCTCCATCGGGATTCATCTGTCAACTACTAAACGTATTTCCCATAGTACTCTCCGTGATTGAAGCTCGGAAAAAGGCCCAGGCGGCTATCTTACGCCTTTGGCCACTCGAAGTTCGTTTCCAGCAGTACATTGATGAGGGAGTTGATGAAGACATTATCAAGGACCTTTTTAAGACCCTAGGACTCGACAAGAACACCGGTCGTCGCATCTCCACAACTACGATTACCCCAACACCCGTTTCTTCACAGCAGCAACCAGCACAACCACAACAATCACCCGATGCTATTGAACTCAAAGCTAATACCGAGAACCTTTTGGTTTCCGCCGAACCCAAAGTATCAGCAACCGGGGAAGAGCGTAAGGACCGTATCGCGCGGTTACTTGCGCTCAAGAAATCGAAAGCAGCTTCATCTCCCAATGTCTCTGCTTCTGCTTCTTCCGCATCTAACGGAATCTCGGTCTCAAAGCCGGCTATCGACAAGGGTGCGCTTCTTAAGCAGAAGATGGAGGCTCTTAAGAAGAGACAAGCGCAAAAGCTGCTTGGCCAAACCACCACGTCTGAGCGAAATGGAAACTCGACCCCAATTGCTCCGCTATCGAGTTCCAAGCCGTGGGATCCTCCGACCGGTCCTAAGAGTATGGTTGGAGCTTCTCCACAAGTCAACTCGGGTTCAGCTCTGGCTCCGCGTCCCCTCCCTCACAGATCATCGCTCATTATTGAACTGACTTCGGACGAAGAAGACTCCGACTCTCAGTATGAGGAGTCACCTCCTGTCTATTCTGGACGTACCATTTCAGGCTCCAAATCAGCCGCAACGCCCACTGGCAAACAGGTGATGTCGCTCGAAAGTGAGATTATGAAATTAAAGGCTCAGATTGCCGAGAAGGAGGCTCGCAAGTCGATATCTGGAACTGCATCTCCGGCTAGCGCTCCCAATGTCCCTAAGCCGACTGCTACGGCCCTACACACTCTGTCTATCCCTAATAAGCTACGAGCTATGAATTCAACAACCCCTGCACCTGCTTCACTGCCGATATATGCACCACGACCGGCTGTTACCGTCCCATTGGTCAATGTGTCCAAGGTTACCAAATCTACAGCCTCGGACAAAAAGAATGGAACTGGTCGCCAGGGTTCGGTCTCTCGGTTGCCCGATGTGAAGATAGCCCTTGCAGAGAAGATGGCACGTTTGCAGGCTGTAAACGATGAGGCAATGCAGTTGTTGAAGGAGATTCAGGATGCCCAAAGGGAACAGGTAGAGTTGGAAATAGAGGATGAGGATGGCGAGCAAGAATATGAGGATTCATCACAGAATATTGATGCAAGCGCATCTGTGTCGTCTAATTTTACATTTGGTAAGACTAATTTACCGCTACCGCCACCGATGCCTATTCCTGCTGCTGTCTACTATTCGGCCGAATTCCAGAATCCAGCGGCCAAGGTCGATGATATTACTCCTCACAATCAAGCTATCGACATGAGTAGTTTGACCAGATGTCAACGCAAAAAGCTCCGGAAGAGGCAACAGCAGGCCGAGGCGGCGGCGGCGGCGGTGGCGGAGATGCAGCGGAAGAAAGCTGAGGAGATGTGTATATTGATGGGAAAAAATGTAACTGTTGCCAACTCAACACAAATGGAAGCGGCTGCTGCTTCCTCAAATAAACGAAAGTTTGAGGAAAAAGCGGCAGCATTGAAAGCAAAGCTGTTGGCCCGGGGGCCTTTGTTGGTTGCCGGGCCCAAGAGCACGCCCGTTGCTCAGAGTCCAGCTTTGGTGGCAGCAGAACCAGTCCAGGCGCCAGTCGCGGAACCTAATGCTCGGAGTATCTCTTCAGATGAGTCTTCTTCGTCAGATGATGACGATGATGTAGAGATGATTGAGTCGGAGGAAGAATCGGAACAGGTGACACAAGTCAAAGACAGCGGACCTGTCAATGAGACTTTGGTAATGTCTATGGATGATCCTATGGATGTGTCGTCTGATTCGTCAAGTTCAGATGAAGAAGGTGAAGTTGATGAGGATGAGGTTGTTCAGGACAACGTGAGACAGAAGAAGGATTCCGGTGTGGACGTGCCGATGCTTGACAAGAGTAATGGTGAAGTTGCCTCTGAGTTGCAGGAATCAGCAGACACTTCTTCTTCAGAGGGAAGTGACAGCGATGATTCGGATTCGAGTGATGGCACCAACGAACAAGATCAAGAAGGAGACGCCAACGACGCCGCCGACGACGACGACGAGTACGAACCAGCCGACGTTGACGAACCCATGGCCGAACAAATCTCTCTCAAATCTGTCGCGGCCGCCGTGGTTAGAGCCCCGACGGCCCGCAATGCTAACGGCACAGACACTCCGACGACGCTCCCATCATGGAAAATCAAGCTCCTGGAGCAAAAGCGACTGGTTCTTGAGAACCAGGCTGCCAAGCGGGCTGCGCGCGAGAAGGCGCTGCAAGAAGCTGAACGGTGCAAGTCTGAGGTTGTGGAAGTGTTGAGCTCTGATAGTAGTGCGCAAGACGAGGATACTGAAGCGGGCCCGGTGAATATCTTTGGGCGCCGCACGGAGACTAGTGATGTACGTCAATGATGAAGTGGGAGTAGTGATGATTCCGGCGATGGGGCGCCAAAAGAGCTTCCAACTAACTGACAACTTGTAACAGGTTATTGATCGCAGCGTTCGTAATCCCAAGTTTCCCGGGGCGTTTGTCCCGTACGAAAGTATCTACAAGGGCTCGCCATTGTTTTGTTTCCATGCAGACTTTTTCAAGGAGGTGCCAAAGGGGCTCCGGTCGTTTACGTACAGCAACAAGATTGACCCAAAGTGGTGTATTTGCACGGACGATTTGACGGGCCAGTGTCCCGATGGCGCGGACAAGTGCGCGTGGCAACACCTGGATGGGTGTACTTTGAGTGGTAAGATATAGATCATCTACGGCCTTGGGAGCAACGACTGAGTCGCATGCCTGTTTCCACGTCTTTCCCCCCCCCCCTTTTTTTTGTTTTTTCTTTTTCTTTCTTGTTTCAAATTTTCGGGTTTTGTATGTTTTTGAGTGTTCAGCTAACGTGCGTTTTTTTTTGTTGTTTTTTTTTTGTTTTTTTTTTTCTTATGAAGAGGATAAGATTATCCTACATTTGGGGAGTAACAAGGGACTCACCGAGGCGCAAAAGTCAAAGTATGTCGACGGACTGCGTAAGCTGTTGGTAAAGTTTAAGGGACAAGAGGGGAATGGTGGGTTGGAGGAGTTGGGGAGGGCGATTATTGAGTATCGGCGTGAGTTTCTTGGAGATGAGTCTCGGATTAGGTTTGGAGATGTGGAAATTTAAAAAAAAAAAAAAAAAAAAAA
>MKGJ01000573.1:0-14433 GCA_002018255.1 Bretziella fagacearum | reverse complement strand
CCCCCTTATGCTCACTCGCATCCTCCCCCGTCTCCGATCCCCCATATCTTTTACATTCCCCCGTTCATTCTCATCAACTATACCCCCCCAAAATGGTTTCTGTTACCCCCGGCAAATTCGAATTCATCGTGCTCATCCCCGATTTCGCGGGAGCCTTTGAGAAACGGCTAGCTGCACGCCCGTGAGTCATCCCATTTATACCGCCATACATCTGTTTCGACACCGAAAGTGTTTAACCCATGAATTCTTCCTCTTTTTCTAGGACGCATTTTGCCAACCTCAAGGCCGCGGTTGACTCTGGGTTCATCAAAGTTGGGGGCGCTACACTGGATGAGGTTCCGACTGATGACAAGTTGAAGATGAATGGGAGTGCGTTGGTGGTTGTTGCTGAGTCAGTGGCAGAGGTTAAAGAGTTGCTGGCAATGGATATTTATGCAACTAGTGGTGTGTGGGATATTGAGAAAGCTACCATTATGCCGGTAAGTCTTTTATGACGTTGAGCTGTTGGTTATACTTTGGTACTAACAATGACTAGTTTAAATGTGCTATCCGTCAGCCGTAAGGGATTGCAAGATATAATAATGACTAGTTCTTTACATGCTTTAATCTAACAAGAATATTCATCACCAGTTGAAGTACTATGGAATCTTCAATATACCTATAATATGGAATCCAAACCAGAAATAGCCAACCCATGGATCAAGACATCTGTAAACTTTATATAGAGGTATCTAAAAGTCTTCATCTGGTCATTAAAACAACCAAGTCCCTCAAGTCCCTCTCCTTCTTCGTCGCTCCTGGAACAGTCCTTCCAAAGTTTGTTCCTTAACGATCGGGACTGGATGTCTTTTCGGCTTTGAGTCTAGTGATTTCCTCCTTTTCCTCTTCTTCTTCGCGTTCTGCCCGCGCAGACTCCCGTGCCTCCTCTTCTTCTTCAGCTTTATCATCCGCGGCGTTCTCAGCTTCCATACGAAGCTCATAGACAAGGTCGAAGCATTCCGCGAGAAGCTCATTTACACTACCTTGTCCCTCGGGGATGTCACCGTTAACCAAGAATTTGCCGTCGACTCGTTGGTTATCAATCGAATTCAGCTTTGGGGGGTATCAGTTAGTAAAAGCAATAATAGTGTGACGAGTTTAATTTCTGCGACTAACCTTCATGTTGTAGGGGTACAATTCACGGGGGTTGCTGATACCACCATTGCTCTTCACCTCAATCAAGCAACGCTTCAACGTCTGGAGTTGGGTGAAAACGGGCAGCAGACCCTCTGAAACAGGCTCAGAGGAAAGCATAAGAGAATAGATATAGGCATAGCAGCGTCTCAGGAGGTACAAAAGTGTCTGTTAACATAATGTTAGCCATCCAACTTTTGGATCAATGTCAAAAAGATTACAACTTACCCTCTGAACGTATAGCTCTGCAGGAGTGCCGTCCGCATCAAGCCAGTTACCATCAACTCTCTGCTCATCGTAGCGGTCCAGCATGCGCTGGAAATCATAAAGATCTGTTTCTCTCAGGGACCAAGCCTGAGTCATGGAAATCTTATCGAGTTCAGACCGGACACGTACGAGGTCGTTGTAGATAGACTTGAACGGAGAAGGGATGGCTCCCTTTTTCACTTGCACAATATCCGCCCACTTCATGCATTTGAACAATAACTCAGACACCTTATCGCTTCCCTGAAGAACGGATCCATCGGCTGCGACAAAGTTTCCATCCTTGCGCATGGCATCAATCTCGCTGAGCTGTACCGCTAACTTGTGGACTTCGCTGTTTGAAAACTACAGTATAAATGGGTGGTTAGCTGATATCACACGACGCTGACTTGAAATTTTTGATCAAGCCCATGCGCTAGGGATGCTGAGGGGGCATAGAGCGCAAGCGTGTGAGACACAGGCCGACTTTTCAAAAAAAAAAAAAGAAAAGACAAGCTGAAAAGCGCATTACATACCTTTGTGCGCGTGTTGGCAAGCGAGATAGAGCGGAGAATAGAGATGAGCTTTTCGTGGATCTCATGTAGTGGCTCTTGAAGATCTTGCAAACTGGATGAAAGCTTCTCTAACATTTCGGAGCATAGATTTACCCTCTTGAGCAGAAGCTTGAGAATAATGGGGTCGTGTTTTTCACGGCCATTCTCAATGTACTTGCGTAACTTCTTTAGCGTATGCGTGATGCTTTCAAGGTCTTTATCGGAGACGAGGTTGGCTTCGGTAAGGTGATCAATAAGGCGCTTGATAGTAGAGGTCATGGCATAGGCAGCGGGAGCTTCATGGTTGCGACCAATAGTCATGAAGAACAAAGAGAGAAGTTGGAAGCAGCTCTCAAGCATGCGGTCGACTGGTGATGAAGGATCACAATGTTAGTTTTCCTTTGCCACAACCAACAGTGGCAAATTTGCGACAACGGGGAGGGGAGTCTCGGCATACCTTGGTTCTCTCTAGAGTCAAGCTTGTTGTCGCGAACAGTGTGAAGCTGTCGCACAAGCTCAACAACTTGTTCATAGTGCGGCAAAACATCTTGGCTACGCACATAGGTTGTGCGGTCGCCCTTTGTCAAGAGCAACTGGTCGCGAATGCTCGTGAGCTGTGGGAGAATTTCGGCCTCCTGGGCATCGGCAGGCTGTGGACAAGACGGGGTATCCATTCTTTCGGTACTAATAGCGGGGGAATATGTGGAAAAACTATAGACAATGGTATATGATATCGGTCGCAAATAGGACTGGCCGGGTGGGACTCTAATCAAAGGCAGTTAACGTGAAGTAATGTGTGACGGCGGCGATCGTATATTTCAGAGGTCTATTGTTGTGTACTGCTGCCTGTGTGTTGATGTCAAGTGTGATAAGCAACAAAAGAAGGATAAGAAAAGGAGAATAGGGAGTGGCAGACAAAGAGTTTATAGGGAAAATGAATTGAATGGTTGATGGATTAAGTTTGAGTAAGTACACATGTATCAGCAGCATGGACTTGGAGGGTATTTCAATTGGCGGCGATGAACATGTAGAAACAAGAATAAATCGAAAGTCAAGTTGCGGAAACACGGCCTGGGATCTAAATGGATGGAAGGGAAGGGATTAGTTGAGACCATCAACTAGGGAATGAATCTTCTTTGGAGATTCTACAAAATCTAAGAGCCTATATGCCTGTGACAGTCCTCTTTCAGCATGGAAACGTGGGGCCTAATCGCCTATCGTTTGTCTCGCTGTTTTAGAATAGCTAGCGAAAAAAAAAAAACATCATCACGCAGTGTCCGCCTACGCCTAACAAACCACGACATTCTCTGTTGTTCTATCTGCAAGCCGCATCCATCAACGCTACGCAGCCGATTGCCGAACGTCATCGTTACTGGATGGGAGCTAAACCCTAAAGTCAGCATCAAAATTGTATGCGGTTCCCCGTCCAGCACTGCTGACTGCCCTGTGATAATTCCAAGGGAAAACGAACAATCAGAGTGAAACACTACATCAGCGTGTGTTTTGCAAGAATGAGGCTCCGCATTCAGCATCGCATTCAGTAACAAAAGTAATAGTGATGAATGTGGCCCGCGTCGCCTGACCAGTTCACTCGACGAAAACGTTGATTATGAGTAAAGTAACATAGTCAGAACAATGACACCCAGTAGATCATGGCGAGATGGGTTTCGCCTCAATGACGACAGTCCATCCCCTTATCGCCAAACTGAAGCCAAGATATTCAGCCCATGTTCTGTGCCGTTTCGTATAGTTTGTTCGTGAAGTCAATCAATCTAGCGGGGGCGGGGCTTGGGCTTGGGAGATAAAAACACCAGGGTTCATTAGGTCAGAGCCTTCCAGTCAGTCAACCGCCACCGATGACGAGTGATTTCTTCGCAAAAGCTATAACGGCTGTTGGCAGGTGTCAGGTGTAATAAAGTAATGAGCAGCTGTTTTACTACTACTCTAGCATGACGGATCAAGATCTCAGAGTCAAGAATAAGTTAGATTTGGCTCGGCTCCGCATCTACAGATGATGGTCACATTCGGTGAGCAGGCGTCATACTGTGCCATGTAGTAATAACAGACCGTATTTCAATAATTCCGTACATCCTAACATAACAAATCAAAACCGAAGCACGTATTTTGCTACCAGTCATCATCACCCTTCTTAGAACTTGCCGACAACTGTCCCACGTGATCCTTCCGGCACCCATTAGATCACGTGAATCAAAACGCACAACTTTGCCCAGCGCCCCACTCTCTGGTGCGTTAAGAAATTCGATTGTTAGGTCTGAGCCCTTTTAGTGCGTAGTGCAACACGATTGGCTCCGGCCCGCAATTTTCCAAGGCCCGAACATTGGCTCCATGTCAAGTTGAAGAACTTACTTGAATCATCAACTCTGTTCAATTTTGCTGTTGTTTATACCCATCAGACCCAACAGACCACATTCAAAATGTCTACCGCTGAGCTGGCTTCTTCCTACGCTGCCCTGATCCTGGCCGATGAGGGTCTTGAGATCACTGTAAGTCAGCGAACAACGCCCTTTTACGATGTCCCGCGACATTTCCATCATTATCGCCATTGCCATTGCCATTGCCATTGCCATCACCATCGCCATCACCATCACCCGTACCGATCGATTTCCTGCCTCGCCTTTTCTCGCCAGTCGACAGGTTTTTTTCATCATCTCACAATCTACCGGATGACAACGCCCGACGAGAGGGGTGGATTGGATATTCACATGGCGTCACCGCGGGGCAGTCAATGATTATTTTACGACTTTGGAAGATGGGTTACTGACCAGATTTTCCATAACAGGCCGACAAGCTGCAGGCTCTGATCGCTGCCGCCGGTGTCCCCGAGGTTGAGCCCATCTGGACTCAGCTGTTCGCCAAGGTACATACAATCGCCTCATAGCCGAGCATTCGAGCATTCTCCGCGCAGAACTTCGCACAAGATAGACACTGCTTGAACGACATGCCGACGACTTGAACTTGACGACAACACCCATATTTATCGAGCAACATGATTATCCGACGTCACGAATTCACTGCGCGAGGATTGCTCAGTGACTCGGCCACCACTGCTCGACCAATTTGCTAACAACACCCATACAGGCTCTGGAGGGCAAGGATGTCAAGGACCTCCTGACCAACGTTGGTTCCGGTGGTGCCGCTGCCCCCGCTGCCGGTGGTGCCGCCGCTGCTGGCGGTGTCGCCGCTGAGGAGGCCGTCGAGGAGAAAAAGGAGGAGGGTAAGCAACAATTCCACATATATTCCCCACGACAGTATCACTCCGCTAACAATCCGCTACAGAGAAGGAGGAGTCCGACGACGACATGGGCTTTGGTCTGTTCGACTAAATTCTCCAAATTATCTTGTTTCTTCCCGGATTTCCGGATTTCATTCAATTGCATGGCTCTGGGTGGTTAAACAGACTTCGTACGATACAGGCTGGCGGGACAACACGCTGTTGCTAGAAGGGAGCGATGGTTCTCATAGGGTAAAATATGACGAATTGTCGCGGCATTGGAGTTCGGAATTTCAAAAGAAAAAAATAGCGAATGAAGAAAAAAGATTTAACAATCCCAAATTATGTCATTTGTGAATATTTGAATGTCATGTGTGTTTTTGAACGAGGGAGGGGGGGGGTTTTAATATGCATAACCCATTTCCTAGTTCACTTTAAAACTCACTATCCAATTTCAAAACTACAAAGTGCATCATCGGCCATGTCACAGCAATTACATTAAATCCAAACTTCACAACTCACCTCAACACCACGTGAATACACAACCCTGACCCTACCAGATAGTCCAACTTCTGTCACACACACACACAACGTCTAATCGTCAAACCTACAACAGATGGAACCCACTCAAGCAACGCTTAACGAAGCATTAGGAACCAGCCCCGCCTCCTTTAACGTCTTGCTAAAATCAAGAGACCCCTCAAAAGTCTTCCGCGGCATCGTCATCGTAAAGCTGCTCACCACCGTTCCGTTCTGTCCCTTAATCCACTCGGCCAGCTCAAACAGCGTCGACTCCGCCGACTGGACCGTCATAAGAGTCCCATTGGGAGTCTGCAGTCTCAACCGCGCCTCCTTGGACGGCTCTCTCTTGACAGCCGGAGTAGCAGGGGCTACAACGACAGGGGCGGCAACGGGAACCGGGCGGCCTTCACGCTCGGCCTTGGCTTTCTCGGCCTTGAGGCGGCGGGCCTCCTTGTCGGCTTCAATCTTGGCACGGACGCGGTTCCGAGCGTCGGTATCGGCGCGCTTCTCTTGACGCTTACGGGCGGCTTCCTTGATTTGCTCCTCACGTTGGAGCTTCTCCTTGGCGTCTTGAGTTTCTTGGGTAGCCTTCTGACGAATTTTCTGTAGCGGGAGTATTAGTTAAGAGGATCGGTGCCTAACTGCGTCCCAAGTATGTACATACCTCGTTTGCCCGTTGTGCCTCCTTCTCAGTAGCCGACATAGCTTCACGTTTGGCCTTGAGCTTCTCGCGAAGTTCTTCCAACTTTGCCTTCTTTTCTTCTTCTGTCAAAGGTTTGATCTCTTCGGTTGACTCTGAGAAATCCGAGTGCCCGCTAATAGGCGTCAGTAATTCCAGAATCCAAGAATGCGAAAGTGAACTCACGATTTGGTGGCGTGGAATGAAGCAAGATCGGCATTCTTGAAAATCTTGCCGCACTCATTACAAACTAGAGAGTTTGCCTGTGGAGCATCTCCAGCAGCGCTGGCTGCCGCACTTTCAGCCTGAATCTCGTCTAATGACTTATCTTGGTTGTCCTCCAACCACTGTAGAGCATTTTGGACTGGATTTGATGACTGTAGGTGAGTATGACGACAAGACGAGAATGGACCTGAAAGACAATGGGAAGTTGTGTGTTCACTTACGGTCTCCCTTCTTCTTGATAGCAATCTCCGCCCGCTCCTTGTCGAAGCCCATCTCGAGTAAAGACTCCAGATCGGTAGTCATTGTTGTGTATCGTTCGTAGTTCTGATGTGATGAGGTATCAATTAGGGAGTAAGAAGTAGCAGAAGGAAGATATGAAGAGGCGATGCCGTCAAAAAAAAAAAAAGAATGGAATGATCTTGATTATACTCTTGGGTTTGTTGAAAAGAAGCTCTGGAGCTTGTTGGAAATGCCCCCGCGTAGCTATGGTATAAATCGCAGGTGTAATTGCGGGGCAGAGCTTTTTGTCTGCAACAAAATAGGCAACTACAGGCCGATGCTGACCAACCACAGCCATGTAGCAGCAAATGCAGAGACGCCAACAAATGAAAGAACACTCACTACATTGAGATGGGGGAAAAAAAAAATCTTTTTTTTTTTGAAACAGCATGGAATGATGTAGATTGGCATAGAAGCCCTGGAAATTTTTCAGCCTGATATTGAGTTCTTGAAAAAAGGAAGCTCTAAAAAGGAAATATTAGGTCTCATTCGCACCACCAGTCATGGTCAGCTAATGAGTGCTTTTGGTCCTCTTCACCAACTGATGGAGTCTGTTCTTGTATGCATCACGAGAAGTAGGTGGTGTTGCCCATCTCCGGAAGGGTGACTGGGCCGTGGGGACAGACAACGCATAAGCCAAAGGCCCTGGACCTACAGATTCTAAGTGGATACTTCCAGCTGGCAGCACAGGTTACATGACAGCTACCACATGGAGCATGTCCATGGTGATCACTCGGTCAACGTTCCCAGGAGCTACGCGCATCATTAAAGCAGAATAGATGGTCAATCTGTGCGGGGATCATTGATCATGGGAGATATAAAAGGTGCCGGTGCTACAGGATCAAGAGGTGTCTCCTCCCTATACGGGTATCCCAATACAAGACGAACTCAAACACTTGCGAGTAGATCCAATAAACCTCGTTGCATGTTGTTAGGTTGACTGGCGTCTAACGCGATTCCTGGCTGTATTGTAGTCTCTGTCAGTTCAGTGACATGTCCAGGAGGCCTTGTTACCCAATATGAGGCCTCATCACCACCATGATGGAAGCCTGGCTTCATGTAGTTGGCTTCAATGGGTTACATGGCGGAGGGGGTGCAGTGTTATTTTGTATTTTGCACTGCTGGAAGCCCCCTCCATTAATAGCTTCTGAAAATGGACCACCTTACAGGGCCTCCTATTGCAGATGACCACTGAATCATAGTTGCATGGGTAGTCCCTAGCCAATCAAAGGGTTAACGATGGCTACTATGCCCTTGGCTGGGACTCTTTTAGGCCCAACTTCCACACCTTGTCTAGTGCAGACCAGACCTATGCCCAGGTGCTCTCAGCTTTCCCGCCATCACGGGCCCAGCTACTCGCATTTCGGCTTCAGTTCCATCATCAGAGCCTTTTTACATTGAACTGTGTGTATTAACTGCAATCTCCTGCTTCAGTCCCAAGTGCTTATCTTCCACCCACAATCTTGGTCGCCTGAAGATTGCATTATCATCCTGTGTCTCTTGTCTCTCAACATCCTTCCCACTTCTGTTACCCCCCCCCTCCCTCTCCTTTGCCTAGCCCATCATCCAGCAAATAGCAACCAACACCTTTGAAATCTTGAACATTTTTTTTGCCTTTGAATTACAATTCTGCCTTGGTCCAATTTCTTTTGCCCTTTTGTTCTTCACATTCAATAGATAGTGCGCCTTTTCCACTCTCTCACCTTTATTTCTTTGTCATCTGTTGTTGATACTCCCAATCATCTTGATTCTATTCTGAGGCTTCATTTTTCCACGTCATACTTTATTAAAAAAAAAAATTTCTTTCTCCTTCTCTCTAAAACCACCCCGTTGTCTGCTGCGTCTATCCAACCATTTTCGGCGAACTCGCCCTTGCCAATCTGTCCCCCCATCGCGCAACCAACGCATAACTTCTGGCCTCTTTTCTTTTCTTTTTTTTTTTTTCTTGTCATCACCACCACTGCATTTTCTTCCCTCCTGCAACCTACAACCCAACTACACTTTTATTACCGCCTGTCGCGACCTTTGACCCCTCGACTTTCGATCACGATAATCTCTTCGATACTCCGCCCCCCCCCATCAACATCATACTTCTCAACCGTCACAATGTCCGTTGAAATTGCGCCTGCTGAGCTGGCCTTCCACCGTATGTCTACTAGACTATCTTCCGATCCGATTTCCGCCCCTTGATGACGCTGTCGCAAACCACCCTCGTGAATGGAACAAGTCACAGCGGGATTCAGCGACACATGTCAACAACCCATTCGCCCTTCTGTTTGCTGTAACTTGGCCATTTCCAATGCTAAATCATCGTCACGTTGTTAGGGCCGTTTACTACCGAGGTCCAGGAGACCCTCAACCTCAAAAACACTAGCACAAGTCCCATTGCCTTCAAGGTACGTTCTTTTTGTCACTGGATTCGAGGCAGATGATGGTCCATAGGGGCGAGATAACAAAGCTGCCCCGCATGACCACATCGCCCGTAGTCTCGGCAACAAGTACTGCAAAGCTAATACTATAATTTGCGCAGGTCAAAACCACCGCCCCCAAGCAGTATGTCCTGTCAACAACCCCGAAAATGCCAACACAACACTATCCATCTCCAACAATCATGAAACCCGTCCGTTATCGCAAGTTGACTACGTTTTAACACTGCACCTGTGTAGATATTGTGTGCGCCCAAATTCTGGCCGCATCGAGCCTGGCCAAGATGTGGATGTTACAGGTAAGCCCTTTCAGCCAGCTTGCCTGCCTACCTGGCCTGCATCATCCGGCGGGCGGCACCATTGCATCACATGCTGCGCATACGCCCCAAATTATGGGACATGACACTAATTGGTCCACACACAGTCATTCTTCAGGCCATGAAAACTGAGCCTCCGCTGGATGCCAAGTGCCGTGACAAGTTCCTGGTCCAGTCCGCTATCATTGGTGGTGAGAAGGAGTATGCTAGTGTCGCTTCTGTCGTAAGTCATGTTATTTGTTTCTATTGCAACGGAACAGTCTTTCCCAATTTTTTTTTTTTTATTTGGCACACTAACCCCTCTTTACTATACACAGCTCGAGTCCACTAGCAAGAACGATCTCCAGGAAAAGAAGATTCGGGTCACCTGGGTACGCGAATCTGAGAGCCCTAAGCCCCACGATGCTCTAGCCACGCCGAAACGTGAGCCGCGGGCAAACAGCGTATGTTAATCTCATAATTCCCTCTTGTGTCCCTAAAAGTTCTGGCACATCATATCGAGCTTACAGGAACATGGACAACCAACCCACCCCACTACCAACGCAATGCTGACATGTGACATAATTTAGGTTGGTACTCCCGATATTCCCAGACATTTTTCCTCGCCCAGCGAGCCCTCTGCGCCCGCACACTCCACCTACAATGAAGCGAAGCCCGAACCGACCGCCGACGAAACCTCCATCATGGAATCAATCAACTCCTCGCCTCCCGCTTACAAGGCCGTCGAGGATGACAAGACTACCATCGACGAGACCGCCGGTCTGCGGAAACGTACCGCGCCTCAGACTGCAGTTGACGAGAAGAAGCCCTTTGCTCAAGAGAAGTCAGTGCCAACGATCAAGGAGTCGTCGGCTTTGGTTGAGTCTCATCGTAATGCGACCGAGGGCGTGCCTGTCAAGGTTGTTGCGTTACTCTGCATGGTCAGCTTCCTCCTGGCGTACTTTTTCTTCTAGGCGAGAAACGCTTAGTGTCGGTTGGCTGATTTCTCTTTCTTTTTTTTTTTCTTTTTTTTTCTGTTAATTTTCACTGTTCTTGTCTTTCTTCTCTCTCTCTCTTCATTCATCCCCCTCCTTCCCTCCTACCTGCATGTTAATCAAGACCCTCCATTCCCTCCCTTCCTCTCCAGCGTCCGCTGTTCCCATCCCCATTAATAGAGCCCTGTTCTGCTCTTTGACTTCCCCTCCCGTTTCTCTTCTTTATAATTTATATCTGTTTTTTCTTTTCTTTTCTTTCAAGATCTTGTTCTCCTCTTGTCGAATATCATCTTCGCAGCAAAGCCGACTTTACTTTCATTACTTTTCTATTATTCTATTTTTTTCCCCTACAATTTTTTTCTTTTCTTTCTCTGTTCGTTATCATCCCGTCTTTGATACCGCGCGCCCCTCTATTTCCTTGGCCGAGCAGATACAAATCACCTAGTCAACGCACACGTCCAAGTTCGAGCACTGTAAAATCTCGCGACGTTTCTTCGCCAACTCTTGCCTTTCTTTCCCCCCCCTCTTCACACTTGGCCCGCGCCATTCATAGTTCCACTTGCATATGATTATACCACAGCACCAAATGATCAGCTATATTCAATCGACCGAAGACGCACTTTAAACCCTTCAACGGGATCGCGACCTGCGAACGAGCAGCTGGCAAGCTAATTTGCACATTTGTTCACCATCATCACCAACACATAGTTATTGCGCATATTATCACCATCACTTGTCGATAGGATACCTCGCCCCCCCCCCCCCCCCCACGAGCGCTCAACTCCAAGTACATCATCACCCTCACTCCATTTTAGCCTTTGGCTCTTCGTACATTGTTTTATTTTCTTGAGATACCCGAGTTTGTTCTCTGTTTTACTCTGTTTTTATTATTTTATTATTCTTGTTCTTTTCTTTTTCTCACCACACTCTCTTTTCGATCTCTTATCGCATATATTTGCCACCTTTTAACTCGCATTCCCGATAATCAGGCCCCCCCCTCCCCTCGGGACTAATAATAACTAACACAACCAACTACAACCACACAAACATGCCTGGAGCAAGTGTTGCCGTTTTGCCCCCGGCGTCCGCAGCGACTGCTGCCGCCGCCTCAGTGACTGCGCCAACTGCTAGCAGAAGCAAACCAGCGCCTGCCAACGCACCCGAGCGCAAGTACAAGTGCCAGTTCTGTAACAGAGCATTCAGTCGCAGTGAACACAGAAGTCGCCATGAGCGGAGTCGTAAGTTGAGGCCCTCTACATGTACTCAAAATTGCTCCTTGAACGGCGCGCCTTCTTTTGTACCCAGAAAACCATAAAAACTAACATGGCATCTTTTCTATAGACACCAAAGAACGCCCCTTTGGCTGCAAGAAGTGCAACAGCACTTTTGTTCGTCGCGATCTCTTGCTGCGCCATGACCGTACTGTCCACGCCAAGGACGGTGGCATTCCGTTGCACAGCGACAGCAAGCGTCGCACTGGTGCTAAAAGCCGTGCTGCAGCTCCGGCGAAATCCGCTCCGGCTCTGGATCAGGGTGAGATTGAGCAGATTGAGTCCGCAGCTTCAGACAGTCTCGATGTTGAGGCTGCTGCCATGCTGGTTGCTGATATGCAACAAAAGGCTATGCGCGACAGCGCGGGCCCTTTTGAAGGTGGTGCGGCCATGGACTACTCGCGCGCCAATAGTCAAGATCACCAAGGACCTGGTGGATTCAATGGTAGTATGCCCATGGCTTGGGAGTTCTTGCCTCAGGGTGTTCGCGAGCACAAGACGCATTCAGTTGCTAGCACCACGGCTTCTTTTGACTCCCAGCCTTCGCTGACTTCCAGCGCCACTGCCCATCAGTCTGGCCACCGCCTGCCGCCGCTTAATGGCCTTGTCCCCGCTCTGCAAAACATGATTAGTGCTCTGTCTCCATCCGAGGCTCCCACCTCAGCCCCTCAGACCCCGCTGGACATGCCCTCTATGCCTGCAAGCAGTTTCAAGGTTCCGTACATTGCATCTGATGAAGAACGTTGCATTGTACTAGAGAACATTCGTGATATTGATACCGAGCGTGCTATTCCCGAGGGCTTCCGTCTGCCTGGCCTGGGCTCTCTGAACCGCTACCTGTCGACCTACTTTGGTCTGTTCCACCACCACTTGCCGTTCCTGCATCCTACTTCCTTGGTGCCGTGGCAGATTGCTCCGGCCCTGCTTTTGTCTGTACTGAGTATTGGTGCTCTTTACTCCTTTGATCAGGATGAAGCGTACCTCATGCACATCGGGTCCAAGATTTTGGTGAACCAGTTCTTGCAGCACAAGGAGAACTTTAGCTCTCGCAAGTGTCCTCTCTGGACGATGCAGAGCTCTCTGCTGAACATGGTGTTTGCTAGTTGGAGCGGGGACGCCAAGGGCCTAGAGTGGACCTGCTCGATCAAGAGTCTTCTCGCTAATATGGTGGCGGGTAACCGTTATGAGCTCAAGCTACGCCAGGAGGCTCGCGGTGACTCTCTGCCGTCGCGTGCCGAGTGGGTTGAGGATGAAGGCTGCCGTCGTACCTATTATGCGGTTTACATCTTCTTTGGCCTGCTTACCATGACCTTTAACCATACTCCTGCTATTGCGTTTGATGAATTTGAAGATTTGCAATTGCCTTCTACTGAAGCCCTATGGAACTCGGGCTCTACTGACGAGGAGATTTGGCACGAGCAGCTTCGTGCGTCCAAGGTGCCGACCTTTATTGAATCTCACGTGCGCCTGGTTCAGGGTGACCCCACCCGCTACAGTGTGTTTGCCACGCGCACCTTGATTAACGCTTTGTTCCTCGAGGTTTGGTATCACAAGCGGTCACCCGAGGCTCTGCAGGACATTGTCACCGAGCACAAGCTTCGCCTGGCTTTGGAGACATGGGAGAAGAGCATCTCTATCTGCGAACCTGAGAATGTCTCGGTGCCGCTGTCATCCCCCCACCAGGGCCACCCGCTGCTGTTTAACGCGCGTGCGATGCACCGTAATGCTCTGTGCCGTCTCGAGGTCGACTTGAAGGCTGTTCAGGAAGCCTTGCGCTACCACGACCCCTACGAGGTCGCCGCTGCCATGAGCAACGCTCGCAGCCGCGTGAAGCGGTCAACTGAGATGCTCAAGGTAATTGAGCAGTGCTTTGAGACCCTTGAAACCTGCGTGGCTCACGGTGTCCGCTGGGTTGCGCGCACCTCACCTACTAATTGGAGCATCGAGCATCCCCTAGCTGGTTTGGACATGATGATTATCCTCAGCATGTGGCTCTATCGTCTGGAACATGACGATGATGAGACCACCACCACTCCTGAGGAGATGACCATGTACAACCGTCTCCGTGAGCTCCTCGAGCGCGAGTGTGCGGACCGCCGCATCAATCAACTGTCGGCTGTTGTAGCCCGTCTTTGGGGCTCTATGCTTGACGAGGTTGTTGTTTGGGGCATCACCCGCCTTATGGGCGAGTCTTTCCGTCTTCACTCGCAAGCTTTGATCGGTTACGTCGATGATGTTGAATCCAACGCCTCTACTCCTTCTATGATCTCACAGGGCGCTGATGAGGAGAGTGTGTACTAGATTGACCGCCTCTGTCGTTGCTGTAGAGACTATTATGTTGCTCGTTAGTGCCCACCTGCGCTGTGTTTCTTTATTTCTTCTTCTTATCTCTTCTTATCTCTTTTCCATCATCTTTTGATTATTTCACAAAATCTACTTCTTTGTTCATTCTTTCTTTTAGGATAGACTTATTTTTGGTTTCGCAACCGAGGACCTCTTGGACACATGTGGCGGTGGGCTCCTCCTCCTCCTCCTCCT
>MKGJ01000571.1:0-14463 GCA_002018255.1 Bretziella fagacearum | reverse complement strand
TTTTTTTTTTTTTTTTTTTTTTTTTTTTTTTCGTTTTATATGATACTAATCAACTCAGGTCGATGCATACCCTCTGTATGCCGCCAGCGCCCTAGCAGCCAATGCCTTTGTCCGCTGTAGCTTTGCTGGTATGTTATACTTTCTTCTTCCTTCTTCTTCCTCTTGTTTATATTTGCTCCCGGCAAAAGGAATATCGTTTTGCCAGTTCCCGTGTGTGGTCTCACAACATAACCTCAGCTAAGGCCTTCCTGGAGCGGATGCCGGAGATGCCCCTCTCCCCCCAAAGGGTGGGACACAACTTTTTATTTTTTTGGCCTTCCCTTTTCAATGTGTTTTTTTTTAAAAAAATCAAGGTAGAACTAACTGTTTTGATATCTAGCAATATTTCCACTGTTTGGTCACCAAATATATGAAGAATTAAATTATCATTGGGCAACGTCGTTGTTGGCGTTTCTGGCGGTGGCGATGATGCCATTTCCATGGTTGTTTTTCAAGTATGGGAGGAGGTTGAGAGCCAAGAGTCGCTATGCTGTTAGTGAAGAGTAAGTAGGGTTTTATGTATATAATTGTTTATTAGTCTAGTTGTTATAGTGTGTCGTGTATAGGCCATGTCCAACATTGTGATCAGCTCTTATTGAACTTTGATTATCCTATGAGATACTGTGGAAAAAGTCCTTGTCTATCTTTTAAGTAACTCGTCTTCGCCCACAACATATATATATTCTCCCGCGGAACCTCCGGGGCATCTTCCCTTGCCTCGTGTCCCACTAATCCACATTTACAATACCCGTCAAATCCCACCCTTCCAACAATCTCCACCGCTCGGGGCATTTGTCCAAAGACGTACGGCAGTGAGGGGGGGATACGGGGGGATACGGGAGATATTAGGTGGCGATTGTGTAAATTTCTTGGAAGAAGGAAAATAAGGGGGGGGTCAGTGCCAATACATTGGAGAGAACTACGGGATCTAGTCTATGAACCCTAGAGATGTTTCCTAGTAAGGGTTATCAGTAGTAATACAGACAACAACTTTAACCATCACCACCCTACAAAAACTTACCATTTGACTGATTCTTTTTTAAACAAAGACTATTTCTTTGCCGCTCTATTGCCACGATGCCGCCCCCCCCTTGCTCCTGCTGTATTACAGGCACAGGCACAGGCTAGACTCTGACTTCATTATTGGCAAGTTGGTCTCGGGTGATTGGGGAAGAGGGATTTCTTTTTCTGTTTCCTTTCTTTATCGTCTCAGCCTTTTTGGATTCCGTCAAAACAAAACAGTGGCGTTTGCTCGATTAATATGAGATTAACAAACTTACAACTCACTCACTCCGTGAACCCACCCCCACCCCCACCCCCACCCCCGGCCGGCCCGAGTACAACATGTTGATGGAGACAAGGAGAATAATATCCTTGATGTCATGCATTTTCATCATCCTCCTTTGATCCGCACGCCAAGACAGAAAAACAATTATTTGTCATTGAATTGTCTCTTTTCTTTGTTATTTCAACTACAAATAGAAAATTCTACAAAAAAATTCTATAATGAAGCCAAGCAAATATTGTGCAAAAAAAGTTCTACAATGAAGCCAAGCCCGTTCATCTCCAAAATTGGGAGATATTTCCCGACCTCTTTAGATTATCCAAAGTTTACCCTGTTGTAAAGTAGTTACTCAAAAAAAAAAAAAAAACCTCACTTTCAAGTCTTGGCAATGCTTCGTTGTCCATGATGGGTCACTAGATCCCACTCTTGTTCGGGTACACAAGCCACGGATGACAGCAGGGCAGTTGGTTGGTGTGATTTGGAGGACACATTGGACATTGGGACATTTGCACATGCGTTTGCTGATTCGTTTTTGGATTCACTGGAACACAAAATCTACAAACAGGAAATATCAAGACTGAATTGTTGGGTAGACTGATGATCTAAGGTGGTACACGGGTTAGAGGAGGGGGGGGTGGCATATAGGCGAGTGGACCGAGATGGAAGCTTAACAAGACCCTCAGAACCCTTTAGTTGTTGGTATAACATGATGAGACTGGTAAAAATCTTTTATATTTTATTATTTCTTCTTCTTTTGATCCCTTATCGGCCGCTTGGTTGAGATTTTGAGACTAGGCTAGATTTTGAATGGTGCATAATAAAATATATGCACGATGGGTTAAGCGAATGCGAAACAGAGTATGCTGTAGCTAGGGTTTGGGTTGAATACATAGTCACGTGATCATGGCTTTGAAGGGGGGGTTGTCATGAAATGTCGTACAAGCTTGCAGACAGAATCTGCAGCTGTCAGATCTCTGGAAATCTAATTCCCATGCATGAGATGAAACAAGGTACTTTCCAAGGTCAAGGATCAATACATGATACAGAGAAGTGTCTTGGAGTCATCACAGTAGTAGTCATCTTATAGCAACATGAACATGTCACACAAGATGATGTCTTTTTTATCATCTCAAGATGCTAGCAAAGATCAGAACCCACTGGGTAACTTTCGATGGCTACTACGACTGTAGCAACGAGCATATAACTTTAAACGAATAGACGGAGACTTAGTAGCCCTGACCCTAAGGATTTCCATTTACCCCGCGCGAGGTACTCTGCTGAAAATATATATCTCATTTTTTATATAGGTACATGGAAGTTGAGAATTGTCAGACTAAAAGAACCCCCCACGGCTTTGAAGAACTCTGTATTCAGGCTAATAGCATATGATTCTAAATATAAAGGTTATAGTTATAAAGAAGAAGAAACCTCTGTAATTCTCATTCTATTGTGCTGCATCTTTCCCTAGGACTTTTACTCTCAAACCGGAACGCAATGTCTGAACCCAATGGTTTCGACAAACTCAAAGAACATGCACATTCCTGGCCGACACCCAACATTTGTTACTCGTGTACAGATGCACTCTGCGGCCAGAAATCTACAGCTAGTGACTACTCATGCTTCAAATCATCGCTAATGAACCATTGCTTGTGTGGCTCCTTGTTATTGAAGCTTGACCTAGACATATCTGATTGGAAAAGATGTGAACTCAGATTTGGTCACTTTTTCAAGATCCCTGATTCGAGAAAGACTTTTACGGACTCGGAGATACGAGTAATGGGAGTGATACTGGAGCTTTGGGTTTCACAACCACAACCACAACCACAACAACAACAACAACAACAACAACAACAACAACAAAAACAACCATTCCGCTCAAAGATATTCCCTCTACATGTTGAGCTTCAGTATCAACATACTACGCAAGACAGGATACCTACCCGGAGATTGGTTCCTCTGAAGATCTGGACCGAGATACCACAGTTAGACTGTAAAAGAGCAAAGGCCTGGCTCACCAAGCATGAGATTAAGAATGAAGTCAAGGACAGTTCCAAGGGATGTAAGCCTCCACCATACACCCCTTATCTCCTAGGACAGGATCATGATGCTGACGGAGTTGAGTTGCTCTTAGTGGAATATCCTAAACCCATCCGCCTGATTGATGTGGTAGATATGTGTGTACGGGATTTCAGCGATATCCGCAAATATATAGCACTGAGTTATATTTGGGAACTCACTGGTGATCAAAGCACACTCACTCAAGAAAATGAGCAACTTCTCAGTATGCCAGGGGCACTTCGCCACTCTGATATCAAGATACCAGACCATGTCAAGGGGGCCATGATCTTGTGTAAAGAGCTCGGCATCCGCTACATCTGGGTTGACCGATTCTGTATCAAGCAAGGGCAACATATCGAACTTGATCGCTTGAATATGATGCATCGGATATACTGGCATGCGCATTTGACAATCTGTCTTGCTCTAGATGGGCGTCAAGGCAATGCAATTCCCGGGTTATCAGAGCCTGATACTGAAGATGAGCTTGGCTTTGCTACAAAGTCTGCCACTATCAAGCGGGATTATCTGCATTTGCTGGAACAGTTTAATGAAGGGGATGCGTTTAATCCATTCTTTTCTACTTGGAGTACTCGTGGGTGGATCTTACAAGAGAGATTCTTTAGTGGTTTGTGTTTGTTGATCACTGAATTTGAGATGAGGTTTATTGGTCCGGGGGTATACTATACAGAATCATCGGCATGGTTTCCACTGGAATCAGATCTACAGAAGCCTGAGACCTCTACACAGCCCCTCGAACACCAAGAACGGAATCATCTAGCCAGAAAAGACACTGTAAGTCCTGTATTAGGACCCAAGAACCCAAGGACCCAAGGGACTAAAACAGATATCAGGACGTAAATGCCATATTCACTTTCCAAGTAACAACAACCCCAAACTGGACCCTTGGCCATGACGCAATCCAGTCATTTCAAGACCCTGAGGCCATCCGCAACTATCTAATCCTGGTGGAAGAGTACCAAAATCGCAACCTTTCATACGACTCGGATATCATAAACGCATTTCGCGGCGTGAGCAACTTCATCGAAGCACGTTGGAACACCAAGTGTCACTATAACCACCCGGAACAGATATTCACGTTATCTTTACATTGGTACAAAAATCATTCCAAAGATCTGGAGTTGAAGCTATCACCAGAGGAAAAATACCGGGATAGAGGTCTTCCCACGTGGTCATGGTCTCGTTTGAGACATGTTGAGTACCGAGGATATTCCGAGTCTCAGTATCTTTTGTCGTTATCAGTTGGAAGCATTTGGATCCATTATTCCGTTGGAAAGCTTCGATATCTGGGATCAGCCGAGACCTTGATGCCATGGTTATGTCACGGCCATGATCATCCGATATACCATGAGTCTATCCCTGAGGCATCAGATCTACATACAATTAGGACCATTGTATTGAAGCCTAGGTATCTAGGGTCTCTTCTGATACAATGCCGCCTTACACCATATCGGAAATGGATTCCAAAACTACATCTTCAGTTAGACCATGCCAAGTTGAGTCCGGAAAACACACATCTCCTTGCCAACTACTCGGTTCTCATCTTATCAACCTGTTTGTCAGGATCCAGTACCGAGGAACTGCTTGTTCATTGTCTCATAGTAGAGATGGTGGATGATGAAGACTTTGTGTTTGAGCGTCGAGGTATTGCGTGGTCCCGAACAAGAGACTTGATGTATCTTTGTACTGTGAGTGAGTTGAAATGGATGATTCTGAGATGAGGGAACCTGACAACGGGCACCAACTGAAGAATGGTTGAGAGTTGCATATCTACCGTCGTTATAATAGAGTCTTATATATAGTTCTAGCAAGTAGTGAATCTGTAGTTTGTGAGCTTACTACTTCCTAGAATGATGGATCCATCACCCAGTGTCTCCACATCTTATCCTGCGATTCCTATCCTGCGATTCCTATCCTGCTCTGCCATCCTCACCGAACTTATAGACTGATGGCCTTGTCTCTGTTCCCTCTCGTCTTCATGTTCAACCCAGCAAGGAATCAACGTCTTCACCAAGACACCAATGACAAATATCAATGGAACTAGCTGGGCAGCTCCAATGTTAGCATTGGTACTAATGTGGTTCCAGGTTAATGTCGGCTCGACTGCTGAAATAATAGTAGCCGTCGATATCAGAATCGCTAATAGCACGGATATCCCGGATTGCAAAGGTGATTAGATGTGCTGTGTGTCTAGAAAGCACAATATTGTGTCAGCAAAGGAATACCAAATATTGGAAGCTTCGAACTGGGATGATATGTCGTGGCTGGTATGGTGCTTCAGTACGTCACATAGTGGCCTCGTACTATCAGCCAACCATCTCCAACCGACCACTGATATATCATCACCATATACCAGTGTCGTCCCAATGCAAAATCACAACTCACCCTAACCTTCGTTGCTCCTCACGAGAGAACGCCAGACAAAGTGTGGGATTTGGAGGATATAGCGACCCATGACCAGGAAGAGTAATATGGAGAGTTCAACTGTGGAGAGACTGGATGAGGCGGTTTCGATGATCAGGGAGAGAAAGGTGCCGGTGGAGATTTGGAGAAGGCTAGTGGGGCGGATGAGGTGGAGGTGGGGTTCGTTGTTGGATTGGATGATGATGATGCTGAACCGGTTGAGGTAGAAGGCAATACGGAGGCCGATGCCATACATGTCGGGGCGGGGGTTAAGGGGACATAGCGGGAGCTCGGATGGTGTTGGTGTTGTCGAGGACATGGTGATGAGCAAGAAGGAAAGGTTAGGGTGACAAATGGAAAAAAATCAAGTAGACAGATGCAGAGTCCAGCTGTTGTTTTATATTATAATATGGTTCGTTAGTCTGCATATATATTCTTTTCTCTTCTCTGTATCTACCCGGTTCATGCTAGCGAACCAAGACCCCTCGAAAACAACCAATTGCCAGTCATAAGCATCAATATCAGGTCCTCATTTACACTTTAGGAGCTCTTGCTAATACATTACCTCCCTTCATCCATCCACCATCATTGTCCTGCAATAGCCCGATAGCCTCTATTACAACACGATCCGAGTGACGATGCCGTGTTCCTGCCCGAGCGCCAGCTGAATCTAAGTGAATTACAAAAGAATAAATGGAGGCCAACCTCGGAAGCCAACGGAACTTGGGCCGGGTTACACACAGCGAAACTTGCATATCAAGTAACTCTTGTGTTTGCTAATCGATATATGGCCAGTCATAAACTAGGACGGTTACACAGATGACAAAAAAGAAAAAGGAAAAAAAAGCATGCTCCGAGTGAGGGTCGAACTCACGACCTTTGGATATCATGACACACTAAAGTGCTTGAAATTCAGGCTCCTCATTGATTATGAGACCACTGCGCTACCACTGCGCCATCGAAGCCTGTAGTTGGAAAACGCCGTATGAACGGCTAAGGAAGAGGTCCTGAGAGGGTTCCCTAGGACTTTATGATTTACAGCAGTGATTCATATTCAAGTCATTCTAGATAAACACCTCCAAATTTTTTCAAGAGATGGCCTTTCCAGGAAGGAGTACATTCAATTTCTAGTTGGAAAAAGTAATTACCATTTGGCCTCGACTCCGTGCAAGACAGTGCATAAACTGTGACCGGGGTAACTGCTTCTCAAGTCTTATCGATAACCTTTTTCTTTTTTTTTTTTTTCCTCGATAAACCAACCCAATGATTTAAATTTTTCCAGAAACCTCGACTTTAGCTTTTGCACCAAGTAACGAGCATCTCGTCTCAACATCTCCCTACCTTCCTCCTCTAATTCACAAGATGCCCGCTGACGAGGCCATCAACACCCCTCTGGCCACCGAGGTCTCGGAGAAGAAGAATTTCAAAAAGGACAAGAAAGAGAAAAAAGAAAAGAAGTCCAAAAAGTCCACCGATGAAGCCACCGAGGATGTCACCATGACCGACGCCCCTGCCGCCGAAGAGTCCAGCAAGAAGTCCAAAAAGTCCAAAAAGGAGAAGAAAACCGAGGACGCCAAAGTCGAGGCTGAACCCACCGAGTCCAAGGACGACGAGTCCCTTTCCAAGGCCGAGCGCAAGGCCGCCAAAGATGCACGCAGAGCCGAAAAAGCCGTCCGTAAAGCCGCCAAGGAAGAAAAGAAACGCAAGCGTTCCGATGACGACGCCGCCGCCGCCTCCAACTCCAAGAAGCAAAAGGACGCCACCCCCTCTGGCCCCCCTCCCTCGACCGCCGGCTATACCCAATCTGCCGCGCTTTCCGCTCTCCCGCAGACCGACATCGATGCCTTCCTTTCCAAGAACTTTGTGTCTGTCGAGGACCCCAAGTCTGCGGTTCCTTTCCGTCCGGTATTGTCGTTTTCGCATCTGCCGTCGACTGACTTGATGGCCAAGAAACCCTTTAGCAAGTTCCCCAACCCCACGCCTATTCAGTCGGCATCGTGGCCGTATACTCTGTCAGGCCGTGATGTCATTGGTATTGCGGAAACCGGTTCCGGAAAGACCATGGCGTTTGCATTGCCCTGTGTTGAGAAGCTGATGAGACCCGAGATTGCGGCCAAGAAGGGCATCAAGGCTGTTGTTGTTTCTCCGACTCGTGAGTTGGCGATGCAGACTGCCGAGCAGGTTACTGCCCTGGCTGGTCTCGTTGGCCTCAAGTGTGTGTGCGTATATGGTGGTGCCTCCAAGGATGACCAGCGGGCGGCCATCCACAAGGGTCGCGGTGCGGAAATCATCGTTGCAACTCCTGGTCGTCTCAAGGATTTCATGTCTGACGGTACCGTTGATTTGTCAAACGCCGGGTTCGTCGTTCTGGATGAGGCTGACCGTATGCTGGATACTGGTTTCGAGGAGGACATCAAGATGATCTTGGGTGCTTGTCCTGCCCGAGAGAGCCGCACCACTCTAATGTTTACCGCCACCTGGCCCATCTCGGTGCAAAGGCTCGCGTCAAGCATGATGGTCTCGCCTGCCAAGCTCACCATTTCGAATAATGGCAAGCAACGTGTTGATGGTGAGCTGCAGGCCAACACGCGCATCACGCAGACTGTAGAGGTCGTGGACCCGAATGTCAAGGAGCAGCGTTTGTTGCAGATTCTGAAGAAGTACCAGTCGCAGCATTCGACCTTGGACAGAATTCTCGTCTTTTGCTTGTACAAGAAGGAGGCGACGCGTGTGGAGACTTTCCTGGCGCAGAGAGGTGTCAAGGTTTGCGGTATTCACGGTGATTTGAGACAGGATCAGCGGACGAGATCACTGGAGGCTTTCAAGTCGGGTGGTACGCCGGTGTTGGTGGCGACAGATGTTGCTGCCAGAGGTTTGGATATTCCCGAGGTAAAGTTGGTCATCAACGTTACTGTAAGTTGTAGAATAAGCGCCTTTTTTTTCTTTTTTTTTTCTTTTTTTTTCTTTTTTTTCTTTTTTTCACCTGGTGTGATCCTATGCTAACAAGTTTCTAGTTCCCCTTGACCATTGAGGATTACGTCCACCGTATTGGCCGTACTGGTCGTGCCGGCAAGACTGGTGAGGCTTACACCTTCTTCACCCTCCACGACAAGGCCCACTCTGGCTCGTAAGTTTGCCTTGTTACGACAAAAAAACTCAACCCGAAGCAAACGCAGTCATAACTAACTCTTCCTAGTCTCATCAACATCCTCAAGTCCGCCAACCAAAATGTCCCCGATGACCTTCTCAAGTTTGGCACCACCGTCAAGAAGAAGGTTCACCCCGTCTACGGTGCTTTCTTCCGTGAGGTCGATCCGTCAAGTGTTCCCAAGAAGATTGTCTTTGACGACTAGACGGACTCTGTTGTTTTTCTTCTTTTTTTGGTTGTTCCTCTTGTCTAGGTTCTCATTGTTCTCTTCTTCTCCTGGTTTTGTCGTTTTTGGGATACGGGACTTTTTGAATTTGCGTCATCATGGTGTTAATGTTTTGCTGCTATTACATTTGGCTAGTAGGGTTGTATATATCAAAAGGCTGGCCGCCGTTTCTGATTCGAGATTTAAAAAGAAGAAAAAAAAAAAAAAAGACTCTAGTTTGTGTGTTTAACTTGGCCTTGATAGGATGAACTTAACGACTACGGAAAGACTTGTAAAGATGCTTGAGGAACGGAAGTTCCGCTAGGGCACTGTAAATATCGTTAGTATGAAGATGATGAGCTGTGGTAAGAAAGATATACTCACATTGAGATCACTACCGGTACTGCGGCCACTCCGGTAACTGCTAGTACCACAAATTCATTGCCGCCATCGGGCAAAACCATCTCCACAGCCCTCCGGATCATCTCCGGTGCACCTACACAGGCCACACTAGCCACCAACCCTGGCTTCAACCCTAGGATATCAAATGGTACACCTTCCTTCTCAAAGAACTTGCTAATAAACACACTACTCCAAACAATCCGACATCCCATGTTTACGATATTTGCAAACACGAGCCCAGAAGCTTGTAAATCCATCACTGCCAGGAAAAAGTACCCCGCAGCACCAAAGATCCCAGAAAATGCCGCCATCCACAAAGATTGTGAATGAACCTGTGTCTCTGTTGCAACGGAAGCAACGAATGCCTCGGTGAGGCCATTCAGGGCTAGCAGAGGGATGTAATAGCAGTAATGCGCCAAGACAGTCCCGGCGCCGTCTGCCGCCCAGCGGGTCCCGGCAAGTATCTGAATTACTGACGGAGCAGCTATTGGGCCGACGGCCATGACGATTGTGGAAAACAAGATGTATATCTGGAGGACTGTTGACAGATCTGTTGCTGCCTTGCTGACGGCTTTCTTCCGATTATCCACGTCAGCATCCTTGTTCTTCTTCTCAGAGTCAATCTTGTCTTGAGCAAGTAACCGGCCAAAGTAATTCCGGCTCATTTCCTCGACTGGTCGAAAGACTAGTCGCGCAACGAGGCCACCATAGTTGTTCGCCAGCGCGTAAACACCTTGGGCCGTCGTGCTTGCCAACACCGAGACGATCAACGTATCTCCCTGCGTCAGGAAATGCTTCACCAAGCCTTGAGCCTGCATGCTAGCTGCCAACCTCATCGTCGGCCGGTAAAAAAGCCCTGCAACGTATCCTCCCTCCTGTCCCTTCTCCTTCTGCCCTTCCTCTTCTAACCCACCCCTCGGCAACAATGAAAAGCCCTCTTTACTCGCCAACGGCCAAACCCTCAACACGTAAACTCCCCAAAGAACCCCCCCATAAGCCAACTGCCCCGCCGCAAACGGCAAAACCCCCAAATCGACTCCATTCTGAGCTGCCCAATACGCAGTTCCCAAAGTTCCCAGACACCGTGCAATGGCGCCGGAAGATTCAGCGGCAGCTCTGGCGCCAAAATGTTGGCGGGCTGCAAGAAGGGCGAAAAAGGGTTCCGCAGCGAGTTCGATGAGGGCGGCAAGGGCATAGAGTTTGGTGGCGAGTGGGACATGGGAAGTGGTGGTGGAAACACGGAGGAAAAGATTGCCAAAGATGACGGAGACTATGAAACCAAGAGGGACGGCAAGGTAACCAAGGTTGATGGCGGTTTGCGAAAGGCTACGTTGGTGGGTTTCTTCTTTGGCTTTGCTGGAGACATCCTTGTCATTTGCGGCGGAAGATGAAGCTACAGGTTGTCGTTGGACAGCGACGCGGAGGGATTCCTGGGCAAAGAAAAGAATGGACAAATAGTAGACTTCTAATTGTGTGGCGAGGCCGAGCTTCTCGGCGGTGAGGAAGCGGAGGAGAACTTGGCTGGCGATGAAGGTTAGGCCGCGGGAGAGAAGTTGTTGGAGGAAGAGGAAGAGACCGCCTTGGAAGACGGCCACTTTGGAGCTCATTTTGTTTGATGAGATGTAAGATAGAATATAGAGGTCTAATTGATTAGATAGCAATATTTTAGAAGTGATATATCGTGAAATAGAAATACATGAGATGTGGTCAAAGTCGTTACGCGGATAGCTCCACTTTTATTTTGTGATATAATACACACTGTGCACATGGCCTGTTTCAGGAAAGTAGGTACCAAAATATGCTATAAATCATGAGAGATCCTACAGTGTGTTATGTTTGTATATACTGTCTAATGGTAAAATACAACTACCCCCCAATAAAAGGCAACTACAAACGGCAATATCAAATCCGAATATAGAAACTGCAGCTATAAAAGCTAATCTGAATTTTTTCTTTCTTTTTCTTTCTTTTTCTTTCTTTCATAATCCATCGATTCTAACCCTCATTATTTTCATGCATCAACCGAACCAAATCTTCATTAAACGGCTGCCCCAACAATGTCCAATAATTCGTATCGACACCCTGAAACGCCCAGCTTCCCGCATCCGCCGTGAGTCCCGGATGATGTGCAGCCCCCGGCTGTTCCGCCATTGCTGTTGCCGCCGGTGCGGTCATCTGCGGTGCTCCATACAAGCTGAACCCTCCGTTGACCGGACGGCCGTTGCCGTGTGCGTGTGGGGTAGTCGACATGTCATTATCGTGACCACGAGTCTGTCCAAAGCCAACAGTGCCAAACTCATGGCCCTCAAAGCCACGAAAGTCAAAGTGTTGAAAGCTGGGATCCAGTGAGAAGAAGTCTCTGATATCGTTGATACCGGGCATTGTCTCGTTCAGATTCTCTGGTAATATTGACTCTTCAGGTCGCAAATCTACCATCATCGAAAAGGGCTGTGGTGGTTCAGGTATCGGCACCGGCGTCGGGACTGAGGTTGCCGTCTGCGTTGATGCCGATGCTTGTGGTCTCGAACTTCCCGGGCACGAAGGTGTCGTTGGTGATTTTTGTTCTCCATCACTGGTCTGCATCTTGGTGCGTAAAGTAACAGTGCCCAGATATGGAACATTAATCCGGCAGAGTCCCGCCGAGGAAGATGCCAATCCTGTGTCGATGATGGGCAGCAGCTGGCTGACAATGCTGGCAGCTTCCGCGGTAAGTCTATCATTGCTCTTGCGTGCCATAGCATCAAGAAGCTTTTGGGTGGCGACAACGAGATTACGGTCAGCAATTCGCTGTTCTGAGGGATTACAGAGTGCAGTATTACGAGGTTCACAGGTAGATTCAATATCGGCATCGTCAGAAGGCCCATGGTGGTGGAGATAGGACAACAAAAGTGTCATTGAGCCTACTAGAGCAGTGTAATCAATGTGACGGCAAGACATTGAACTCATGGAGCTGCGACGCATTCCACTGAAGCGACTTAGAACTTCTCGGCTAGCGCAGAGACAACGGTTTTTGCTGTATTCCCGTTGCTCGACAGTGGAGCCCTTCATCATGTATGGGAGATGTAGGATGATGACCAGGCTAAAGTAATGCATCTGAACCATGACTTGGAGGCTCACTGCCAAAGCCTCTGCTGATAATGGAACCTCGGATAAATCCTGCAGCGCCCACCATTCAGGGCTAAAGGCTTTGGACGCTTCATTAATCTGATCATAGATACGCAACGTCATCTCCCGGGCATTGGCCGGCCTCATTGTGTTTCTCTCGGAGATCTTTGCCGATGCCACTGTCAATATTCGTTCAAGTCTTTCCGTTGGCGATAACAGGGCAACAGCTTCCGGTCGCGCAAATGAATCATCTTGTGTTGCTGATGGAAGGCCAAGAAGCAACGATGTGTACCGGTCGAAGAAATTAAGACGATACCACATGTATGCCGGCGAGGGTTTCCATATCGGATCTGTGTCGATATCCACCGAAGGAACCATGGATCTCACGCCCTGGCCGAGACCCATCAGTTGTGCAAAGCTAATTGCTCGTCGACAGATTATCCAGGCCTTTCTTAGACTGCCAATGTTGGCCATGTAAAGACATTGCATGAGCAGACATTCCAGTCCTTCGAGGTTGCCGGTAAGATCGTCATCATTAGTAACCATCATGGACACGGCGTCGTACCACTCGTCAGTGAGTGTCGAAAGAGGCTTTTTGATGGAAAGCTCGGCGCGATCGAGACTTGGTTCGAGATGTTGGACAATTACGGCGAGTTGCAGGAGTTTCTTCGCCATGCATAGCGGATGTATAGTTGGTGGCGGGACAGTCTTCATGTCCTGTACGGCGGGGACTTTGGAGCCGACGACACTGTGGATGGGAAAGAGCGATGATATCACAAAGTAAACGCCAGAGCTGTTTTCGAATATCCAGTTAATGTCCTCTTGTGGTGGGAACAAGGGGAGTAGCTTTGTTCGGAGCATGTCGAGTTTCTGTGATCTGGGGAGTGTCGGTGGAAGTGAGTACATGTGAAATCGGTAAGTCTCTGTATCCAGTGGTGATGGCAGATTACACCGCCAATTTAGGACATTTCGATGCTGTTGATTTATTAGAGGCGTAGTTCCAACAGTTGATGACGGTGCCGCCGCTGCCGCTGCCGCTGCCGCTGCCGCCGCCGCCGCCGCCGCCTTGTTCGGAACCCTCGGCATCTTCCCAGTATCCAAAACACTCGCCTCATCGGCCCCTTCTTCGGCGTCTGCATCACCATTACCATCAAAATCGTCAAAGTCTTCTCCGGCAGCACTAGCATAGTCAACCGAGCCTTGATAATTTGCAGGATTCGTCGTTTTTAGGTTGATGTAATCGCCACGGGGACCAACGGCATTGACGACGGCTTGTAGGGCTTTTTCCATATCGGAGAGACGTTGGTGGACGGACCGGACGGCGGATGTGTTGTTGGCATCTGGCGGTTCATCCGGCCCGGGGTGCTCGGAATACTCTTGACTTCGACATGCCTCGCCTTTTTCGGTACAACGAATGCAGATGGCATCACCAGTGTTTTGATATTCGCATTTGATTTTGCGACGACGACCTACCCAAGTTGTCATGTTAGTCTTATTTCCCCCAAACCTTGTACATTGTATAGAAACTCACACTGCCAGCAACTTTTTGTCCCCTTTCGCACTCTTCTCTTGCCATTCTCCAAGACCTGACACTTTTCTACCACGGCCCCGTTCCCTGTTCCGGAACATGATCCGCCGGTTACAGATGGTGCGGGGCCCGTCCCGTCGGCGGTTGTCGGTGGTTGTTTGCGCTTACGGGCGGTGTGTGCTTGTTCCATGACGAGACACCTAGATAGGAAACGTTGGTCAAAGAACAGATAACGATGTAATCTAGAGCGAACCCTTTTTTTTTGGGGGGGG
>MKGJ01000570.1:444-14479 GCA_002018255.1 Bretziella fagacearum | reverse complement strand
GGGGGGGGGGGGGGTTTGGAGGGGATTAGATGGTATGAGTAAGAGGAAATTTGGGATATGGAGATACGGGCGAGTGAAGATGGGGGACCCGAGATGTGCAAATGAAGAGGCTTGGCGGGCGCTTGTGTATTGGTGTATAAAGGGTTTTATATAAAACTTGTCAGTGTAATCGTGATATAACAGTCCCGGGTTTTCAAATACATCTCAATGCCGAAGATGCCTTTAGGCTGAATCGGGGATGATGTCTAGAGTGGAGAGAGCGGAGCGGGGCTGATTGAACTTGTTGCGGAAATATGGGGCCGATAATGGACCAATCAGAGCCCACTTGAGAAGTTTAATTGAAACGCGTAGAGACGCGACGAGGCTGAGGATTTGTAGGCGACAAGGATGCCAAGAATGACGTATGATTGGCTGCAGAGGACAGGGGGAGCAAATCTGGACAGCTTGGAAAGGCTGAGGAGGGGATTGCGGATGCTCCGAGAGGGAGCAACGGTTGCATAGTTGTTTACTCGTGTTATTTACTTTGGTAGCCAACAAACTTCTTGACAGTCAATACCTACCTCTATGATCTTCATCGCCACATAATTTCTACATCATCTTGTGGCCCTTGATATCTCTAGATACTTTAACGGCAGATAGATGTACAAAATGGTCCGTCCAAGCCGCAGTCGCAATGCTGACGCCGCCAAAGCCGCCGCACCACCACCCGCGGGACACACACCCTCTCCGGAACCCGACGACCTCAATGATGTCGACTATCACGATGTCATGCCCGACACCGACGACGAAGACGAAGACCTCGAATGGGATTGGATTTACGATACGGAGGATACCGAGGGGAAGATCAAGAAGCGGAGGCGGCCGTCAAATCATATTATTGGGGCGCGGTTGGGTCAGTTTGAGTGTTGGCTGGGTGATATTGTGTTGTTGAGGACAGATGGGCTGAGTGAGGCGTGGGCGGCCATTGTTAGTGATTTCACTTTGGATGATCATGGAGAGAAGGCGGCCATCTTTGTGTGGTTCACTGGTGGCAAGGAGATTCGGCATAATGACAGGAAAAGACTTGATTATTTTCCTGTAAGCCATCCTCTTACGCAAGTTCCTCCCTTTTGACTGGTCTGTGTACTAACATTTAGAATAGAACGAACTCTACATCACCACAGCCTCTGATATCAACCCCCTTGGATCCATCTCGGGCAAAGCCAACGTCATGTCCGAAGCCTCCTTCCGCAAAGCCTTCCCCACCGGCAAAGTCCCCCGAAACTCCCCCCACTTTGGCAAAACCTTCATCTGCCGTCGTGGCTGCAACATGCGCACCACCACCTACACCAACGAATTCGTCTGGGAAAACGCCTACCGTGGCTACCGTGACCTCCAGTCTCTCCTCCACTACGTTGTCGAAGGCACCAAGGCCACCCGGAAACCCAAGGAAGATGCCGATGTATCAGGGCAACTGGCGGCAGAACGTAAAGTGCCCATGACGCCGAGGGCTCGCCGGGTGAATGCGACGGCGACGGGCGCGGCGGGGGGGGTTCTTGGGTCAGGACATAAGCGGAGTGCCAAGAAGGCGTTGGAGTTTACGCCGTTGGCCACAAGGTTTATTCCGATGGAGACAATTCAGGCGTCGCCGTTTGCGCAGGCGAGGACGCAGTTGCATGTGGCGGCGGTGCCGTTGACTTTGCCGTGTCGGGAGAATGAGTTTGCCGAGGTGTATTTTCACCTGGAGAAGGCGATTTCTAACGGGACGAGCAACTGTATTTACATTAGTGGGACGCCCGGGACAGGGAAGACGGCGACGGTGCGGGAGGTTATTGCCCGATTGGAGGACTCAGTGTTGAACGATGAACTGGATGATTTCATCTTTGTGGAGATTAATGGCATGAAGATTACGGATCCGCATCAGGCGTATGCCCTGTTGTGGGAAGCTCTCAAGGGTGAGCGTGTCTCGTCGGCACAGGCCTTGGATCTCTTGGAACGGGAGTTTTCGTTGCCGAATCCGCGGCGGGTTCCGTGTGTGGTGCTGATGGACGAACTTGATCAGCTGGTTACCAAGAACCAAGGTGTCATGTACAACTTTTTCAACTGGCCGGCACTGCGGCATTCACGGTTGATTGTCTTGGCTGTGGCGAATACTATGGATTTGCCAGAACGTACTCTTAGCAACAAGATTAGCAGTCGTCTCGGTATGTTGTCATTATCTACCATCTTTGGGTGTCTGTCTGTGTCTGTCTCGGTTGGTTGGACTCTTTTTTCTTTTTACTGATAAAGTGCAGGTCTTACGAGAATCCCCTTTCCAGGTTACAACCACGAACAGTTGATGAAGATTATCCAGTCACGTCTTGAAGGTGTCCCAGGCAACATTGTCGAGCCAGACGCCATTCAATTTGCTAGTCGAAAAGTCGCCGCCGTCTCTGGAGATGCCCGCCGCGCCCTTGACATTTGCCGCCGTGCCGTTGAAATCGCCGAACTCGGCGTCTCCAACTCTGTGCCCGCCACCCCCTCCCGCACCCGCCCCATCAGCGGCCCCGCCACTGGCCGCGTAACCATCCAAACCATCCGCCAAGCCATCAACGAAGCCACCTCCAACCCCATCCAACAAGCACTCCGAGCACTCCCTCTGGCGCCAAAACTGCTGCTGGCGGCCCTGTTGATTCGGCTGCGGCGGGCGGGCATTGGGGAGGTGTCGATGGGGGATGTCCTGGCGGAGTTGGGGACGATGTTGAGGACGTCGGCGGGGAAGAATGCAGAGGAGTTGGTGGGGAGTTTGTTGGCGATTGGGGCGGTGAGGATGACGCCGCAGGGGACGGCGGCGTTGGCGCCGACGGCTTTGATGGCTTTTCAGGAGGCAGCGTTGGGGTTGGTGGCGGCGGGGGTTATTGTTTTGGAGGGGATGAAGGTGGAGAGGCCGAGTAAGGTGAGGTTGGCGATCAGTGATGATGAGATTACGATGGCGTTTCATGATGATCCGGAAATCAAGGAGTTGGGTGTTGCGGTTTAGAGGGGAGGGGGAGTAGATTATAGAGATGGGAGAGAGAGAAAGAGAGAGAGAGAGAGAGAGAGAGAGACGTTTTTGTATTATATTCTTTGGATATGACAACTCTCGTGATATTGTAAACAGAAACTTTGAAGCTGGAATTCAACGCCAGAAACGCCCGTGATATGACCAAATAGAAAGAACCAAACAAAGAGCAAAAGATAAATAATCTAGAACCGTCTCCGCTCCAACGTTGGGTTCCACACCACGGGATGTGTCTCGGGCGTGGCATCTCCATCTTGCCGCCAAACCTTGACTATTTGTAGAGGAGAAAAAAAAAAAAAAAGAGAGTGAGTCAGGAAACAATGGCCACCAAAAAAGGACACGGGAAATAGAGACAACTTACTCGTCTTGTCGGCTTCACCTGTAATCAACCGCATTCCGGACCGGTCAAAAATCGAAGCCATGATGCCGGCTTCGGCGTCTAGAGATCCGGGTTGAGCCGTAGTATCTAGGCTTTGGTAGCGGTACCCGGTTTTCCAATCCCAGAAGCTCATAGATCCGTTATCACCTGGTATATAGGGGTTAGTTATGTATTAGACATTGGAGAGACATGGAGACATTCTCTCAGAAAAAAAACTCACCTCCAGAGAACATGACATTCTCCTCGTTCACCGCCAAAGTATTCACAATGGCATTATGACCCTCGAAATTCTGCATAAATGCTCCCTCCGGACACTTCCATTGCTTGATACTCCCCGCACTCCCTGACGCAAACGTAAACTCCCTTGGATGCACCGCCAACGCCCGAACTCCCTTTTTATGATGCGTCAGAACCCCCATCGTCTTCCCCGCCGCTAAATCCCACAGCCGCACCGTGGCATCCAGCGATGCCGAAATCACCTGCGGATCCGAATCCTGACACTTGACGTCTGTGACTGTCCCAGAGTGTCCCGATAGTACGTGGATGTTACTGCGTGTCCGCATATCCCATACGCGTGCCACGCCGTCGCGGCCGCCGGTGACGAGGACGTCGAGGGTGGGGTGAAGCGAGAGCGTGTAGACGCCTGAGAGGTGGCCGTGGTAGTGGCGGATGACCTTGTTGGTTTCGAGGTCCCAGCATTTGACCATTTTGTCTTCGCCGCATGAGAATAGATATGGATGTCTGGGGGAAACCGCCAGTCCGCGGACTGTTGAGATGTGACCGGTCAACGTTACTTTTAGACTCCCTGAGGCAAGATCCCAAATTTTGATTGTCCGGTCGCCTGCTCCACTGGCAAACCATTTGTTTCCAGGCTCCACCGCCAAGCTGCGCACCCACCCCAGATGTCCCGAAATAACACGCATGAGCTTCCACGGTGCATGCCACTCTGGCTTCTGCGCCGCCAGAACCGTTGCGCGGCTAAGTGCCGTCGTATTGTGATTCTGTGGCCCACTTCCAACTCCAACTCCAACTCCAACTCCAGCCCCAGGTGCAGCTCCAGTAGCCCCACGGTCCGCCAGCACAAGCGCTGACGATGACGAAGAAGCGGGGGCGCCCTCTAGAAACTTCATGGGGCCTGAGGGTATACCGGTGGAGGCTCCGGGGCGGGCAGCGCCGATTTTGCGCTTGCCGGCGGGGACGGGTTGTTTGGCGGCGAGGATGGGAGGGAGGGTTTGGACGGCGGCGTATTCGTCGCGAAAGCGAGTGGCGGCAGCGGAGTCGGAGGGGAGTGTGGAGGGAGCGGTAGTTTTGGAGTTGGGGGTGGACGTCTTTTGGCGTTTAGAGTCGGAATGGTCAAAGAGGGTGCGGGTGGTGCGGGAGTTGGCGGCGACCAGGGAGGTGAGGTCGGGTGGAGCGGATGAAACTTCCATGGTGGGTTGGATACGAGGAAGGAATGAGAAGTGAAGGAAAGATGGAGATGTAGGAAGATCAACTGGATGCTTCGGAGTAGAGAAACACCAAAGTGAAAAGAGAAAAAGAAGAGAACAAGAAAAAGGTCATTCTAACCAATCAACGACGTGAATCTATGTACAGTGTGCGGTTTCTCTATCGATACTATGCACTGTCTTCAGCCTCGTCAACTGTCCCCCTTGTTCAACCCCACCTTAAGCTTGTCCAATTCTGGAAGCTACGACTGGCCTAAACCTCCCAAGTAACCAATCGGCGTCCCGCACGAACCACCACGTCATTTAGGTAATGAACAAAGCAACTACCAGATTTGTGGTTGTATTTCAGGCTTTGACTATCTTGTTTGTTGTTTTCTTGGCTTTGGCTTTGACTTTGTCTTATTGACGGGAAAGACGAAAAGAAAACAGAAAACAAACCAGGTTGGTTTCTTTTAACATTTTGACATCTCCTTGATTTTTTTTTCATTTAATTATTTTGGCCTTGAATTATTCCTTCCGGCAAGGCTATCAAAATTCAATTTGTTTTTTTTATTTATGTTTCTGCTCAATCTCAGCAACTACTCCGAGTAGATTTCTTGCCAGATATTTGGGCAATTGCCAATTCCGCTTGCAACACACACACAAAAAAAAAAACCCCTCGATCTTCAAAATCTTCACATTTTTCGGATTTCTCTTTGAAACGAACCCTCCCGATCCAACGGCCCCCTTCCCCGGACGACGACGACGATTACCGGTATATATAAGGAATTGACACATATTCTCCTCCCCGACAACCCTTTTTTTTTCTTTACAATGGATTTCAATTCGCTCAAAGATCAGGTCTCGAACCTCACTCTGTACGACATCAAGGCTGGTGTCCGCAAGGTTCAGAATGGTAAGAGATGGCGATGATGGCTTGGCCAAGAAGCCTTTTATAGGGTTCGGTCTAGTTTGATTCTTGACTATAGCTTTGCCGGAAAAAGAAGAAAAAAGAAAAAAAAAAAAAAAAAGGTACATGTGCTAACATTGAGTAATGTCACTTGTTCAGCTGTGATGAACTTCACCGAGATGGAGGCCAAGGTATGTCTTGTAGTAGTTGAAATGTACATCAACTCTCACCAAAAATCAATTGCTGATTGGTTCATTTTAGGTTCGTGAGGCAACCAACAATGAGCCTTGGGGTGCTTCTTCAACTCTGATGCAAGAGATTGCCAATGGCACTTTCAACTAGTACGTCCCCCTCCCTCCCTCCCTCCCATCTCCTGGCCTTGTGGCCCATCCCCTCTTCACCATCCCCCCCCATATTATACTCTGGCTCCAACTCCATCTAACACTCTCATCTCACCTATAGCCAAACCCTCAACGAAATCATGCCCATGATCTACCGGCGATTCACCGAAAAGGGTGCCGAAGAATGGCGCCAAATCTACAAAGCCCTCCAACTCCTGGAATTCCTCATCAAACACGGCTCCGAACGTGTCATTGACGATGCCCGCAACCACATGACGCTCTTGAAGATGTTGCGCCAGTTCCACTTCATTGACACCAACGGCAAAGACCAGGGCATCAACGTCCGCAACCGCGCCAAGGAGCTCACCGAACTCCTCTCCGACGTTGAGCGCATCCGCTCCGAGCGCAAAAAGGCTCGCACCGCCAAGAACAAGTATGTCGGTGTCGAAGGTGGCACCGGTCTCGGTTTTTCGAGTGGTGGGGGTTCCTCTAGTCGCTACGGTGGCTTCGGTAGTGAATCCGGTGGTGCTGGTAGCGATACATACGGGGGATACTCCTCGGGCGGCGTGTATGGTGACGGTGGTGGCTTTGGTGGACAGAGCTTTGGTGACTATGGAGGTTCCTCGCGCCGTGACAAGTTCGAGGAGTACGATGAATACGACGGTGATGGCCCCTCGGGGAGTTCCTCGGCAGCACGTTCGTCTAAACGTGAGCGGTCTACGCCCAAGCACCGGGAAGAAGCCCCGAAGCCGAAGTCGCAAAAGGCCCCTGATGTGGATTTGTTCTCGTTTGATGACCCGGTGCCGGTGGCCAGTACGCCAGCTATTGCGCCGGTTGCCAAGGCTCCAGCAGCAGCAGCTCCATTGGATGATGATGAATTTGATGATTTCCAGTCGGCGGCGGCAGCCCCAGCGGCGCCTGTGGCTGCAGGTGGTGCATTCGGTAGTTTGGCCATGGCTGTCCCACCAATGGGATCTCCGCAGATTGCAGCACCAAAGCCAGTCTCGGCGCCCCATCAGGCCAACCTGAGCAACATGATGTCTATGGCATCCATCTCTCCTGCGCCATCAACCTCGGGAACTCCCGCCTCCAAGTACTCCTCCTTTGCGGCTCCTCCCACTGCTGCGCCTCTTGTTGTTCCCACGGCAGCTCCCATTTCGGCGACGCCCAACTACTTTTCTAGTGTACCGTTGAGTATGAAGCCGGCGGCGGCGGCGGCGGCGGCGGCAACAACACCGACGGGTATGGGCGGGGTGAAACCGGTGGTGTCGAATAACACGGGGAACAAGAAGGTGGCGACGACCGCAGCGGGTGGGGATGCTTTTGGGGCGTTGTGGAGTCAGGCGAGCTCGAGTTTGGCGAAGAAGCCGGTGCAGGCACAGGTAGGGCCTAGTATGGGGCAGTTGGCCAAGGAGAAGAGTAGTGCGGGGATTTGGGGGGCTCCAGGGGGGCAGCAGCAGCAGCAGCAGCAGCAGAAGCCAATCGGGGGCAGTGCGAGTAATGATTTGTTGGGTTAAGAAGTTGGAAGTGGATACGGATTGAGTTTGTGTAAGCGTTAGATGTTAGGGTTAGAATAAACATTGTATATTTTTTTTTTTTGTATTTTTTTTGTTGGTTTTTCTGTCACGAAAATTTTGTCTAGAAAAAAACAGGTGATTTTTAAATGAGTTGCATGTAAGGCGTAGACGATTGGCTGTGGATGTTGGTATCAACGGGAGATGCTCAGCCTCTTTTGTATCAGAATTTCAGCCCTTTCGGTGTGCTATAGCGGCAGTGAGAATATGATTTGTATGAATGAGCGCGGATGTGCCGTGATGAAGGGATATCTACACAGATACCGGGGGGAAAGGCAAGGTGGGACGAACGAGGGCCAATGGGTGTAGTGAAACGAGGTGTTGGGCGGTTATTTTGGCAGGGGATATTAGGAGGAAAGTGATGGATAGAAAGAGACTGTGTGTGTGTGTGTGTGTGTGGTTTAGGGGATTATTAGTAAAGAGAATGTTTGGTTTAGAGATGGAGAATGGTGAGACCGAGTGGACATGATTACAAGATATGAGGGATATCAGATATAAAAGCTTATCCTGTTTACGCGCCTACAGCCGCCGGGAGCCGCAAACAAGCAAGGATGGAAAGCTGACTAGTAGACATTAGTCATATCCTTTTACATCTCTACATCGTATACTTGAAATAGAAACCTTTGTCCACGTATAACCCTCCTCTATACCTCCTTGCCGGGAAAATCTCTATGCATGCAGCCTCCCGTCCCTCCAACCGCCGACTTTTTTCACAGTAACAAGTAATCTCGGTGACGTGCATACACACGGCCACGTCTAGGGGATTCTTCATTCCGGGAGCCTATGGAAAAGGGTCTTTTCCATCATGATTTTTTTTTCTTTTTTCCCCGTAGCTTTTGTTTGGCTATGAGTTGTTTATTGATATTGAAAAAGGTGAGGCTGGGGTCTTTGTAAGCAAGTTATACGGTTGAAGAGCGGCTATTGGCTTTGTTTGTATATATATATAAAGACCGAGCCAAGATCCGACTTGGTGAAGCTCGTGATATTTCTATTTCTTTTCTTTATATTTGTGATTTTTCTTTGTTTGTTAGTTTCCTTTGTATCTTTTCTTTGTTTATTCACACTTTTTATTATATTTTTTTTCTTTAATTCTTTGTTTTATAAAAAAGAGAAACTGTGTTTTTCTTTTATTTATTTTCCTTGGTTTTTCCTTGGTTTAAACGACATCTCTTTCCATTCTTGGTAATTTACATATTATTCATCATAGCCACTGACGAACTTTGACGTTTTTTCTTTGTTCTTTTTTCTTTTTTCTTCTTAAATCTTCACTTGACGACATTTTAAAAATATACAAAAATCACCATAAAATCTGCAAAATTCTCACAATCACATACATACCAAAGACTTGCCATAAATTCCTCATCAATAATGGGTGCTCTCGGAGTGACGTTTATTGGTGCCCGGGCGGCCCAGCTCGTCGTTTTGATCCCTACTATTGGTTTGGCAGCTTCAAACGTGTCAAATATCAACGGCGACAACGTTTCTCCTCCAACTATTCTCATCGCCTCCATCATCGTTGTAAGTAATCATCTCTAAGCACCATGTCTATAAGCTAACCCTCACTAACAAACACCCTTGACAGGCCACCTACTCTACCGTCTACTTTGGTATCTCCACCATCGTTTACTACGACCGTCTCCTCCCTCTTCTCCCTGGAGCCACTGGTGACGCTCTCATCCTCCTCGCCACCTCTATAACTGCCGCCATCCTCGGTGCTCCCCTCCCATCAACCACCTGCTCCTCCCTCTCTTCTTCCTCACCTCCTCTTCTTTCCCTTTCCACCACCCCCCAAACCTCTACTCACCCTTCAATCTCCTACTCCCACCTCGTCACTTCCTCCAAACAAACCTGCCTCTCCCTCAAAGCCCTTTGGGCCCTCTCCATCACCTCCCTCCTCCTCTTCCTCCTCACAACCCTCACCCAACTCCTCCTCTACCGCCAAACCCGCCTCCGCGCCTCCCCCCGTCCAACCCCGTCATCCCTCGAAAAGAACATGACTTGGCCCCCTGCCTCTACTTCTACCTCTTTTGCCTCTACTCCATCTTCCCGTGCGTAGGAACACGCCCCCGGCTTCGACGCTATTGGCCTCAAAGCCGGGAGTCTCTACTCTTCCCCGTCCGCCACCACCTCCCTCCCCCGCGTCGTCGTCTCCGCTCCCACCGCCACTCACCCCCGCCCCTTTGGCCCCCGAGCCCTCGGCTCTCGCGTCGTCCGCCCAACACCCTCTCGCATCATGATTCCCCCCGTCCCACCGCTACCCGCCCACCTCCGCTCCAACGCCGCCCCGGTCATCACTTCGGGGAGTGTCTCGGTGCACGTTGCTGCCCTCTCTCCACCCATGGAGTCTACGTCAACAGCTGGAAAACCTTGGTATCCGCCGCCCCCTACAGAGCAAGTCCGCGCAGCCCTTTCTACACTGCAGGAGGGTCCTCGCCGGAAACTCACATTGGGGATGCTGGCAGCCCCGCGGGGTGGCCTCCGGGCGAGCAGTTACTATGGGGATGATAGCCCGGAGCCAGTGTCGCCGTTGAGTCCAATTTTAAATCAGCTGCGGGAGGCGGCGGCCAAGGCACGGGGATGGGGGAGCTCGAATCAGGAGGGCCACATTGAGGAGACGCCGGTGAGTCCGTTGACGCCAGGGAGTGCGGCTAGTGGTGGGGGGTGGCGAGCAAAGAGGAAGACGATTATGGAGGCTGTTGGGGGTTGGTGGGATTTGAATCTGCTGGATCGTAAGGCGGTGCAGCAGCGGCGGAAGACGTTTATGAAGAGTTGGATCTGAATGGGAGATTAAGGTGATGATGGTAATCACTCGAGTCACGAATTTCTTTTTTTTTTTTCTTTTTTTTCTTTTTGTCTTTTCTTTTTTTTTTCTTCCTCTTCTCTCTTAGTTTTAGTTTTAGCTATAGAAACCAGTGACAACAAGCTCACGATAACAATACAACAAGAAGCCGTCTCGTCTTGTTGCACATCATCCAGTTCTAAACTCCAATATGAAAACAAAGAAAACAAGGTTTATTAACAGTCATACTATTCAACCACAGCAAACCGTTGGCTCGTCAGCCGCTGATGTCGCACCAGATGAAGACCTGTGATACCATGAATGTTAGTATAAAAAGTTTTTTTTTTTAAAAAAAAAAGGAAGGAACCCTCGAGGAGAATCTCGAGATACCTAATCTTATCTAATCAGATAAGATAAGATAAGAACGATGTCCCAAAATAAAAAGGCACGCAAAAGGAAGAACAGAGAAAAAGAAAGAAAAAAAACTCACCCAACATTGATAGTCTCCCAATGAAAGATAAAAGAGCCAATGTACGCTCCAATAAAGATGCAAATAATCATGTATCCATTATAGTACATGGCAAGCAACATGACAAAGTAAGCCAAGGCAAATTGACAAAGATGCAAGAAAGCCCGAATAGCCTGCTGCGCAACATTGGGTCTAAACGGCGGGACGCCACTAGGCCCTCCCATCTTGGTCTTATCTGCCACACCATTGTTAGCCCCATCGGAGGCCGTCTCACTACTCCCCGGGCGGGCACCCAGGGCTGAGTAGGCGGCAATGTGCTGGGCGATGAGGTAGCGGTCGAATTCTTTGGACGCACGACGGAGGAACTCGAGGAGTATGACCATGAGGACTACGCCAATGCAGGAGCCGGCGAACATGCCTTTGGAGGTGATGTGCCAGGAGTGGGAGATGAAGCAGGCGTCCATGACGTTCCAGTTCCAGAGCATGGAAACGACACAGGTGCCGGTGCCCATGTCCATGGAAGAGGAAGAAGAAGAGGAGGACATGTCAATGGTGGAGGTGGAGGTGGCGGCTGTGGCCGTTGCAGTGGCCGTTGATGCCATGGACATGGACATGGGCATGGACATGGACACTGATGACATTTTGCGAGGTGGTGATGAGGAGGAAGGAGGACGTTGAGATGGATGGAAGTGGAGAGAGAAAGAAAGATGATGAGATAAGGATAGGGAAATCCCAATGCCCAGAAAATGATTTCCAATCAATGCTTCTTATAACCAACCTAATCCAATCCAAATTCAATCCAACCCAACACATAACACACAGACCGGCAAACCCTCTTTGTCCTTTAGCTTCAGATATCCTCCTCCTACTAATATCCCTGTCTCCTATCGCTAAACCTTACCCAACTCCGGAACCCTTTTCAACAGTTTCTTTTCTTGGCCAAGTTTTTGGCATGATCTTGATGAACGAGGAAAAAACGTGCTCACTAATTGCCGCGCGGAATGGATGGTAGTGGTGACGGAGGGCCGATGGAGGGGGGGGAGGAGGAGGGAAGCCAAAGGACGAATAAGAACTTGCTCAATCGGGTGATTCAACTGACAAGAGCAGAGTGACTCGATATCTTTGTTAATTGATTTGATAAACAAGATACAATGTTCGTCTGCCCACACATCGTACCCAAACATCAACATCCTTCCCATACAATATCCCTCCGCCGGGCTACATCCGTACATCTGTACTATGTCCTTTTCCATCTTCATCAATCCATCCATATTGAATATACATACATATACAATGGGGTTTTCCTTCTTCTTTGCCTTTTGAATAGCGAACGGATTCGTTCGGTTGGTCCCGGCGCCGCCGTTGAGAAGATTTGAGCAAGTTTCCAAGGTGACTAGGATTATTTTAAAAGTGGATTCGCTTATCGATAAGCACACAGATAAATCGATAAATAATCTATAAAAGTAGTTTCCTCTTTGGGAACAATATTTCAGTATCAACGACGCCACAAACAGAGGAGAAATCGTGGTTCCGTCGGAGGGTTTCACGAGAAACTTGTATTCTTTCCCCGCTACCTCTTAGCCCTAGCTTCTCTTTTTTTCTTTCCGTCCTACTTCAACTCCTCTGGCTTCTTTAACCCCCCCTCCTCTTTCTCTTCCTCCTTTTCTCCCTTGTTCTCAAACTTCATCCCATACAACTCCCTCGGATTCCCCGCCCCATCACAACTCGCAAACCTCCACCAATTCCCATACCACGCCCCCGCCAAATTCACCAGCCCCCACTTGACAGCCCCCGGCATCGGCGGCCACCCCTTCCACAATCCCTCCTCCCTCGTGCCATCCAAATTCATCAAAAAGAACGGCACCGCGTCGACTTTGCCGGCCTTCCCAACGGTGGCTTTGCCCCAGGTTTTGAAGAGGGCGGCGGCGGCGGTGTCTTGGGGGGTGTTTGGGACGGGGGCAGAGGGGTGGTTTTGGAGGGAGGCGATGGCGGTGATTTCGTGGTGGAAGTGGTGTTGAAAGGGGGTGAGGAAGGTGTCCATGATGGAGGTGAGGTGGGAGCCGGAGAAGGAGGTGGGGGGAGTGGGGAGGGTGGTGAGGTAGCGGTGGAATTCCGTCATGCCGGCCATGAAGGACTCTGTCAAGGGTTTACCAGTTAGTCTTGTTGGGGTCTCGCTTCGCTCGGGGTTGGGGCTTTGGGCTGATATGTACCGTGTTCTTCAAGAGTCTCTTTCCAAATCTTGTCGTCACCCAGCATCTCGGCAATCTTGGGAAACAAATTCTCTTCTTCGTCGTCATGATGTGATACGACAAATTTGTGCCACGTCAGGGCATATCCGATGAAATCGACATGGTCCGCTTTAGGTATACGCGGGGCCTGAAGATAGATGGAGTTGAAGCCACGGATGACGACGTTGTGGAGAAGAGCCATATGAGAGGCGCCCGTGGTGAAGATGTCAGTCTATGGAAGCAGATGAGTTAGTATATTTGTCATCTCCCAACAACCCTGGGAAAGACCCATCCGGATGGTATAGTGGGGGTTATAAACCCGGATACTCGGAACTCACCTTCTTCGTCTCATACATTGGCGTCGTAATCAACCCCATCGGGCCATCCGCCCACTCAACTCCATCAGTAACCGCCGAAGAAGCCATCAAATACGGTGATTTCGCAAAAAGTATCCCTAACAAAACTGCTTGCAACAGCAACAGAAACTTGAGCATTTCCTTGGATTCTTCCTCGGATAACAACAGACTGAGAAAAAAAATTCAAGAAAGAGGGGAAAGAAAAGGCCTTGACAAAAGACCAAAAGCAAGGCTTACATGTATTTGAACCAAGAAAAGCCTGCAAGATAAACAATTTTTAAAAAAAAAAAAAAACAGCCGACGAATCAGGAGATTTGCTTTTCTTTTCAAGCCAACCAACTTTAAACACCATTTATAAAGTAACAATTTTGAAGTGACCCCCATATCTCTCTCATACGATATCTACTTTTATATCTACTTTTATATCTACACATATATACATCCCCGCCCTCTTCCTCTCCGCTTAGATTAAACCCCGACTTCCACCCTCTAACCCCGTCTTATTCATCTTCATCATCCCACCAACAAACTCTCCCAAGATTCCTTTCCCCCCCCC
>MKGJ01000568.1:0-14573 GCA_002018255.1 Bretziella fagacearum | reverse complement strand
GGGGGGGGGGGGGGGGGCGGGTGTATGCTGTTGTTAGCTCAGGCCTGACCAGAAGACAAAAAAGAAACAAGCAATAATAGCAAATAACATCTGGTGATGAGATAAGGACATAACCAAAGGATGTTGACCAATCAGAAGATACATGAGGGAGTGCAGGAAAGGGGGGGGAAGGGGGCACTTTGAGGATGAGGAAGAGGCCAGTAGGTGAGGGGGGGTGGGGGTTTTGAATGTTCAGTGGGATCGTTGAGGTACTTTTCAAGATACATATTTGGGCTCGAGAGTGATTTCTAAGAATAAATCTGGTATTACAAACCTCACTTCCCCCATCACATCCTTCCACCACCTCATCTACTCAATAAATCGCCCCCTCCGGCATCTGCAATCCCGGCATCCGGCGCTCCCAGAACTCGAGGGTCGCTTCGCATGCAATCTGCTATCCATGATGCAGCATGTAGCCCTCCCCCCCCCCCCCCAGTGAGCTATGGTCCTGCCGTCCCAGTTTCCCCCTTCAAGTGATCTGATGGATAGACATGTTTCTGATTAACAAACGACAGTAACTACGGCTGAAGAGACGAGTGAAGGTGGTACTTTATCTGTAGACAATGCTGCAGATATCAAGCATATATACATTTCTTCCCCCCCCCCCCCCCCGAAGCGCGTCAGGTGCGTTCCGCCAGGAGCTCGGCTCCGGCCATTTCTATACTAATCGCTGAGTCGTCCGCTGCAAAACTCACATATGACCCTCGCTTGACCTTCTCGTCAGCCAACCTCGTCCCTCCTCCCTTCTCCAAGACCACTCACATATGATGCGTTGGCAATCAATAAAGGCTATCATCATATATGCACTCGCCCCCATCTCCTTCCCCGCTATAACACGACAACCCAAGCCACAGCAAGGCTACTTCACACAATAGGTCACCTTTATCTGCCACCACAGTTGCAAGACATTGTTCGAAAAGGCGGTCAGGCCTGTCTTTTTTTTTTCTTTTTTTTTTTGACACATGAAGATCTCTAAAGCCAGATTAGCCCTAGTCTTTTGAACTGGATATAGATTCTCAACTTTCCCAAAGTAGACATTGACGATAATCACTTGTAAGCCATAAAGCCATGGCTGTCAAAGACCCGCTGTAAACTGCATGTCCTACTGGAGAGGCTTTTCCTGTCAAGACGGGACACTCGCCTGTATGCACTGTCAAAGTACATATGTGCATAGGTGCATACATCAGTACATGCAACTCCACCACCAACCACACCCCAAGTTCCTCCTGTTCATACTTGTCCTCCATGTTACATGCATCAAGCCCTTCTTCCAAGACCAAGCAGGCCAAGAGGGCCATCGTAGAAACCTTTTACCAAGTCAAAGGCGGTGAGACCAACCCACAGGCAACCCCTTCCCACTCATACAAGCGAGTCCTTGCAGCCCAATCAACAGAGAATAATAAAATCTTGGATTAAATTAAATAAAAGCCTATTGTCTATGTGTAGGAGCCAGGCCACTGGAAAAAAGGATTACATTCTTGCATCTCAAAGGAAGAATGCGGACAATAAACAAGAAAAGGAGGAAGATCTCGAATACAATTGTGCCTAACAACCGGAATATAAAGGCGCTAATGACTCTTGCGAAGTTGACTGGTCCTCACTGGGTCTTACGAAATAAGCGAGTCTGTCCTCATAGTGTATTCCCCCAAGTCAAGCTGCTCCGTCATCAGCCATTCATCGGTGATCTACGTCCATTCTACTTGAAGAAAACAAACATCTCCACTTCGCACAAATGGAAATGTTCCAGCCGGGAACAATGCCCTATTAACTTCAAATAACCAACTATAAGAGAACGAAATCACCAAAAATCCCTTCTCTCCAAACTCCCAAGTAACCCTCCCATCGCCCCAAATCTCCCTGGTCTAAAAAAGAGCCGCTACTAAACCCGAATCCGGTCCGTCTCTTCCATAATTAACCCACATTTGCTGTCACATCTCCCCTTCCCAACCTTCCCAACCGGCCGTTCAGAAACACTTGATCCGGTCCAAGCCTATATTCTGAGAGAGAGAGAGAGAGAGAGAGAGAGTTCCTCAGTGCGGGAATATCACCGGTAACAAATAAATGGGTTGCCACGGCCAAACCAGGCAGAAAGAAAGAAAGGCTCTGGTCCCTCATACTTGGTGGGAATATCAAGTAAATACTAGTAGTCACCACGGAAAAAAGCCGCGTTATGAGGGTTTGGGATACGGGATATTACTACCTACATATTAACCCTAATATCTTATATCCCGTTTTCCCCGATCAGACGAACCTTTTGTTGGTATCCTTCTGACAAAAAAAAAAAAAAAAACCCTGAAAAATTAAAACAGCTCAATACAGACACTTCTCCTTCCACCCTTTCACCCGATTCAACCTGGATCAAGTGACTGATTAAGCACTTTTGCACTCTCCTGGTCCCCTCGCCAGACAACAACGCTGATTACCTGACTAGGCTTCCGCCGGCCCTCGATATAACGTTCAATATCTTGGGTAGGACTTATCCGGCCAAGGCTTTATCCCAAGAGACTCTGCGTTCAAGCGTGTGGGTTACAGTAGGTACATGGGATACAATGAGACGGCAACCGCGTCAGGCGGGGGAGAACAAGATCAACAATCATTCTGGGGGTCTCAGGGTTTGACCATCCCCCCCTCGTCACTCTCTCTCATAGTTCACCATCGTAGAGATATCCCCGGCAAGCCACAAGTCAAAAAGGCAGCATCACCCTTTAACCTCTTATCCCATATCAACCCGCCTCCCTTTGTATCTTAATTCCCGCCCTCATCCTCGCACGACACCTGTACCTATACCTGTACCTATACCTGTACCTGGACCCCTTTCCCCCGTCTGCAACCTCTCTTCCTCTTCATTTACACCCAATTACCCACACTCACACAACATCCCACAACAAGCCAGTCGCGCCCAATCCACAATGTCTCTCTTCATCTCTGTGGCGCCCCAATTGAAACCAGCTGAATCCTCGTACTACACCAAAGACACGTAATGCCAGAAACTGACCAGAGATCCTCGTAGAGATGAAACCAGTGGTTGGTCCTTGTTCGAGGCTGCTCTCGAATATCATACTGTATGGCTTAATAGCCCCCCCCCCCCTTCATGGCCTCCCAACCTCTTCCGGGGACTCTCAAGCAAAAGCCCTATTGTCAAGGTAGCCCCGGAACATCAGATGCTAGGTCCAGCCACAGGTTATAAACTAGCAATAAATTAGGGTTTAAATCCAAATCACGTGAATTACTTCTACAAACTAAAAGATGTGATCATTATTTATTTCAATTTCCATCCATATTCATGGTTACAGGTAATGGAACATGCAAAAAAAATTTCAAAGAGGAACATGAAATTTGATCGGAAACAAAAACAGATAATTCAGAAACTGCAGCTATAGCTAAATGAAGCTCACTGGCAGATAACAACATTGGTCCATATACATGTTCTGTGCAGACGGTTGTATGTTGACCCGTCTACTACATGCGCAAACAACAAGATCCCAAGATAAGGAAAAGAAAAAGAATAAATCCACTATCCATCTCGACTCGCAGGCCCAGGGTCCCTTTTGGACAAAGACAAGATGATGATTTGGGTAAAAACACACAAAGATAGAAAGAAGCAAACGAAAAAAAAAAAAAAAAGCGTGGCCACCAGCCGAGATTACAAGAAAAAGAAGAGACAAATAATGTGAAAAAGAAGCGAAGAGATGACAGCAAAGATTACGTCGGAGATGAACAGGGTAAGATGATGAGAAAAACAAAGCCAAGCAAAAAGGGCAATGAAGACTCAGCACATACCGACAAGAAAGATATCAAAACCAAAGAAAAAAACAAAGGCAAACGTCACGGTTGAATTAGGCCCCAAAGAAAATCATCTCCGTCTTACAGTCATTTGGTTGCAATGCAAAATTGGGAGCTCGGGGATGGTACTAGACAGACAAGTAACCAAATGGCTCCCAGCTTCCGGGTAGCAACGACCTAGATGAAAGAACAAACGCCTAAAACTCCAAGTGAAGAACCCGACATTGCACATAGCCAGCAAAAAAATAGAAGCAACACAAAATATCTAGCCACTACATGGGCACGTATACTAGACGACTAAAACACACATCTAGTGGTCCATGTCGTCCTTGCTGCCCCAGCCACCAGACCACGGCAGCCATGAGGTGCGCTTGTTGGCCCTGACAGCATCGTTGTGGTCTTGGACAAGACGAAGGGGACGTGGCTTGTTACCAGCAAATGTGGTGTTGTGCATCTTCTCGTGGAAGCTGCGCGGCGGGCTGCTCTGTGACGGCGGAGTGGCGACGCCAGCAATAGATTCGTTGGAAACGCTTGATGTCTCACTGCGCATTCCGGGGAAGCTTCCAGCGGAGGGCGTCTGGTTGCCAAGGTTGGACGACATTCGGCCGGAAAGAGGACCCGTAGCGGGGGGCAGACCGGGAGATGCCAGTGCTCCCGAGGCGAAGAAAGTCTGAGAGCGGCGCGGGACGTTGAAAGTGGGTGACATCTGACCATCGAGTCCTCGGTACATCTGGTTGACCAGCGAGGCCCCGGATCCCGTGTATTGTTCGCTCTGAGGACGAGGTCGGCGCACGCTGGAAGAGCGGGACATGTTACCAATAGGAATGCGAGGAGAGGCCTCGGGATCGTGATGGAGACTCGCGAGCCCGGCCGCAGTGGGAATGATCGACATCGGGCGGGGTCTCTTGGGCTTAGAAGTGGTGGGGGTAGTTACAGTAGCAGCAGGGGCAACAGAATTAGCAATCGACGTGTTGACTGAATGAATCGACGCGGAGCTCGACATGAGCGACTTGGTGCGCTGGAGCCAACCGGTACCAGCCGCCTCCTTGGGACGCGCGGGCTCCTTGTTAGCGTTGGCCTCATTAGATTGGTCGAGGATTGCCTCAAAGTCCTGGTGTTGCAGCAGGCGCTCGATAATCTTGTTGATATAGAGAGTGAGAGCCTTGTTCTGGTCCTTGGCGTTGCGCAGCTCTGATTCGAGACGGCGGTAGGACTCATCTGATTCGTGGGCATCCTCGAGCTCATCAGCCAGCGTGGTACCACCCAGAGTAGTACCGCCACTGCTGGGGCTGCGGCCCTCGAGGGCGGCGAGAGTGTCTTCATTGTTCGATGAGCGAGGCTCGTCAATGCTGTCACGGGATGGAGTGTTCATGTAGCTAAAGTCATTCTTAGAGAAGTCGCCGTTCAGAGTTCTCTCCTGTAGCAGCAGCTGGTAGCTCTCGTTATCTTCCATGAGGCGGGCATTGGCCACGCGAGCCTCCATGAGTTGGCGTTCAACTTCCTGAAGACGGCCATCGCCTTGATTCTCGGTCTCGGCAAGCTTGAGGTGAGCTTCGGCGAGCTCTAGGCGCAGAGATTCAATGAGCTTGTCCTTTTGCAATAGTAACTTGGAGTTATTGCGCGAGTCGCTACGCTGTAACGACGAGGGGGGGGCGAAGCTGCCACCTTCAGTGGGCGAGTTGGCATTGCTGTTGGCTGTGTTTGGGACAAACAGGGGGGGTGGTCAGTAATGCATACAAACCTTGTGAGGCAGGCAGGGGTAGGGTGAGGGAACCGGGCTTCAGACTGCCGCCACAAATGTGGCATAGGGAGTCCAGCACAGACAAACATGAGCATTGAAAAGAGTTTTGAGGATTGTTTGGGGATTGTTTGGGGCTTACCTCTGCTGGGACGAGAATCATCATCCGTGAGGCGTTCTGAAAGAGTGTTCTTGAGGCGCTGAATAACAGACTGCATTTCTTCTTCACGATTGGCCATCTCCTCCTTTTCTTTGGTCATGGAGCCGCGCTCAGCCTCGTAGATGGCCTCCATCTCGCGCATCTGACGGGCAGCTTCCCGCTTAGCGTTAGAGAGCTGCTCAATCTGCTCCTCATACTCGTGCAACCGTTCCTCTAGCTTAGACTGCTCCGAGTTGGTATCTTGGAGGCGGGTAGACAGGACCATGGACTCCTTGCGGAACTGGTCAGTCTCATCCTCAGCCTTGGCCAGGCGGGTCTTGAGGTCTTCAATAGCAGCAATTGCTTCAGCGCGAGCCTCCAGCTCAGCATCGGTTGATTCTCTCAAGAGAGACTCGCGGCGAGTAGCAGGTGTTCTGGAGTTGATGATGCTGCCCGTACGGCTAGGTCTGGAGCGGTGTCCGTTTGTAGGGGTAGGAGTGGGAGTAGAAGTGGAAACAGAGGCGGGCGATGAAGGAGAAGCCGGCGTGATGGTACCGCTGATCCGTCCAACGCTGGAGGTCGGACGTTTGGTGGCGGTCGACATGGCAAGGAGGGTTTAGAGGAGTTGATGTGTGTGTGTGTGTGTGTGTGTGTGTGTGTGTGTGTGTGTGTGTGTGAGGACGATGGTCTAGTAAGTCGACAACAAAGGAAGACTAAACGAGAACAAAGCTAGGTATTGAAGAGTGTCTCCCGTATGGAACGAGAATATGCTGTTGGAGAAAGCAGCAAGCAACTGGATAGATATGGATGACGAAGAAAATTCAGGTTAAGTTATAGGAAGAGAAAATAGAATAAAAAATGAAGTAGGAAATGCAAGTAGTGTCTGATGGCTGGAGAAACAAGGAAAATGCAACTCTACAGTGCAAAGCCCCTTCAAAAAAAGAAATCTAAAATAGCAAAGTGATGCTGGCGCTTGGCTGGTGCTATGCAGTATGTTGCAGAGGACAACAACAGACAGTACCAGGTAAACGTGGCGTTCTTATGCGGCTTCAGGGAAGCAGACAGGCAGTAGAACAGCGGCGAGAGCTTCTCAAATAGATGGATAACAGGCCTGGAGCGTTGGTGGGCCAGGTGTGCTGCAGGCGGCGGGGAGAGTCTCCAAAGTCAATCAAGCGGTGAGGAGAGTACCGACTATGAGCGGCGTCGGATTGTGGTGGAATTTAGGAGGGTTTCTAGTCGCTTGAATGGATGTGTTGGGGGAAACACAGCCCAGAGCCAATAGCCTTGATTTGGGGATAAGAAGGAATATAAGCACGCGGCCGGATGATCTCGATACTTGGACACAGTATGGAACCGGGAGAGAGAGAGGGAGAAAGACAAGACACAAATGGAATATATGGATTGTTCAAGTTGATGATGATGAAGAGGGGAAGAGGGAGAATATTAAAAGACTTGTGGTGAGGGGGAGAATAGGCTAGAAGAGGGAACAGGAACGAAGCATGAGCAAGGAAGCAAGGAAGGAGGAGGACCTGATAGTACCGGGGCAAGGAAGGCAGGCAAGAAAAGCAACTACCCAAACAGGAAGAACACAGACTAAAGCACAGGATTCAAAATTCAATGGGGATTTAATGTGAATGGCACTCAACACTGCACAAACAAGGAAGGCACAAGATACCTGTTCTTCTTCTTTCTTAGTAACTTGTATCAGCCAAAACGGAAACTGCAACTTCAACCTTTTCAGTAAGGTAAGCACTGCCCATTACCTACGTTGGCTCTTTCTATTCTTGTTTCTTGGGATCTCTTCACATGTCCTCTCCATATACATGCACACACAAACTATCTCGACCACGTCTTCCGGCGATAAACCACGGTAGGTCGCCTTGATTTACCAGCATCAACATGCACCTCTCTGCACAAGAACCGCTGGCTGCAAGCACAAGAAAAGGGGCGCTGACATCTGGGGGCGATGTCAACAAACCAGCGGCTCAGTGACTATGAAGCTAGCAAAAGGCTCGTTCGTTCCCTGTAGCACAGTATGATATGCGTTCTTTGACGGAGATGGATAGCAACCAGCTGGTTCAAGGGACAACAAGAACCCTTTTTTTTTCTTGGTTTTTTTCTTTTTCTTTCTTGTAGTTATGTGCGGTTTATAGCATGTTAATTTATAATACACAGCACCATCTCATATGCGTCTCTTTTTTGATTACTAGTCCAGTCTATTCCCACTCTTGATGGGTTGCAATACTACTTTCAGTTCTCTCTAAGTTGTTGTTCTATTGCCACTGTTGCTACTCCGTTTTTTTCACACAACTCCTGTTTGTGCTGGTTACTATCACGATAGACCGGTTCATCCAGCCTTTTCCCTTCCCCCCTGATTTGATCAGTTGTACAAATAACTACCCGTTCGCCTCAACTTTGTGTCTCTGGGCCGGCTCCAACTGGTACGATGCGATGGGCCATCAGGCAGCTCGACACCTCACTTGATCAACCGTGAGAACGAGCATCGGTAAGAACCCTGCCCCGTGCTTAGCTGTGTACTTACATGTACCCTCCCCCTCTATTTTGGTGGAGGGGAACATGACGAAATGTGGACTAGCAATGGCTCCCTACAACTAGCTTCCCCCCCCAGGTACCCCCCCCCTCCCATCATTGGGTTTTACTCCGCCTTTCGTTTTCCTCCTTGTCACGGGTGCTTCGTCGTCCCCGTAGGTCTTTTCGTATGTACCAAGCCAGTCAGAGGAAAGAAAAAGCTCAGGGCGACAGCTGACCCAGGGCGTGGGCTCGCCTCCGCTTGTCCTTGGTCGATCTAGCACAGCACTAAACCAGGCCAGGCTTTGCCGCATATAATCTGCACAGGCGATTTACACTTGATTAACCCGAATGTGATCATTATTGCCCTTCTGTTGCCTTGCTTGATATGAAAGTAATGCGATGGAGCTCGGCTAGTGTGCAGTCCACCTACCTACTCCCCTCACTCCTCAGCGCTTCCTGCAGCTCCGAAATCAGAATTTCTGGCGGCTGTCAGAACTTTGGCTTAGAGCTGTCGTCTAACGGCAGAAGCTTATTGTTGGCTGAATGTTGTCATTCTTTGTTGTCCAGCACTAACGAATTGTCTTGGGGAACCAAAGAAATAGTCTAAAAACCGACCTACAGGGACCACAAGACCCTTCCTTGGCCCACAAGCCATTGGTCTTTTAAATTGTTAAAATTTTGCCACCGACGAGATCGGGGTAGGGGGCGACAACTCATCTACAAGATAGTTTGCATCCGTATGTGCCGAAAGCAACCACATCGCTCACAGTGGAGGAAAAAAAAAAAAAAAGAAAAGAGGATATGATGCTGTGGCTATTCCTCATATCGCATAATCGTGAGGGTGTGTTCCAGAATATATCAAAAAGAGCACGTTCGTGATACATTCTCCTGCACTTTAGATCGACGGATGCTTGCCACTCTGAAACCGCCGCTGTCTCTCCGCTTCCTCGTAAAAATTACGCTCATCTTTCCCCATTCATGCTAGTTACAATCAAGTTGCTCGGACCAACCTCTTCAAGTTTCCACTATACATTCGCTGGTTACCATCTATCCATCCACCGTTCTATTGCCATGTTGGGACCAAGGCCTGCCCTGCTTAATTGATGCGCGCTCCGTGCTGCTGCATTGATTGGCCTGGTCGCTGCCGTCCCAGCGCCGTTGCATCTCGCTGTCGTCGTTACTTGTTGCTGTGTGGTGGCGTCGTTGCTAGAGACCATTTCCAGGGCTTCAAGTCCGGTGGCAAGTCCGTCGATGACCATGTCGTTGATATATGACATTGAAATACACCTCTGTTACTACTTGAGTATAGTCCGTTGTTGCGACCAGGGCCGCCATGGTTCTTGTTCTTCTTCTCTTCTTTTTCCTCAAGGCGAGATGATTTCCAAACTTCATGCCATGAATGTTCGCGGACGCCGTGCGGGTGATAATGGCCATTATGGCTCGCTTGAGACTTCTTTTGATGATGCTTGTCAACTGTCATTGACAACGCATCACGAGCTAAAACAACGGAGAAAACGAACCAGAAGCAAAGGACGAACCAAGGGGCGCGGACCGCGATCGTCGCTTCATTAATTCTTAGCTCACTCATCCACGCGCCAAACGACGTCAATATAATGTTGTTGCATAAACAATCCTATTGCCCTATGTCTGCAGGAATTGCTGTACCAAGTATGGTTGATTCAGCAAAGCCACACGTCACCTAACGAAGATGTGATATTCTACCAATGGCGTGGTCTTACAAGACACTGTTATACTCTTCCTTCAGCACCATGTCACTGCTGCACGGTATCAATAGTTCAAAGTTGCAGCAAGCTGCATTCTAGTTAACCCAAAATCCGCGAATGCGTCCCAAGAGCGACCTCGGCCCACCGCACCCTAATCGCTAGTACTGACGGAATGCAGCCATTCAGTTATGGAAATTTCAAAGGACTCAATATCATGGTCGTCATCGCACATCAATTCAGTATTGCATATTTCGTACCTGGTCCATTTTCTGCAATGTAATGCAAGCTTCGCTGACAAAAATGCAGCTCAACAGAAAAAGCAGCGGCAGCCGAAATGGAGTAAGCGATAATATGCTGACTAAACAACACAGTTCATATTCACGATGATCAAGTCATGTGACTAGTCATATGTCCTACATATACGATGATGGTTGGGACACAACAGAAACTCTATCATCAGACCAACATTAGGTACTCACCATCACAAGATATGGCTGTCATCTTACTCATATCAAGGTCCCTTTGTTTGAATATGAAGACTCAGTTATTCATTTACACCGGAGAGTATCAAAAATAATGCATGAATAAATACCCAACAGGCCTGTTGTAACCCAAATCCATAACGCCGTGTCCCAATAATGTTCGTTTTGGCATTTTTAAAGCTTGATATTTTGCAAGAATTCTTTTTCTTTTTATTTTTTGCTCAGTCATCAACTACAGAAGTCCAAGAATTTAAGCCTGCTCGGACAGAATGTCCGAGTCACCAGCGTCAAGAATGGCCATGGTCGAGCAGCGGAACATCTTACCGCACGAGGTACCGAGCTCAATCTAGATACGGAGTTAGCCTTTAATCAATTACCCTCCAAAGCCTTGGTTTCTCTTAAGACTTCTTCGCAGGGTTGGTTTCACGAGTTCTCTGTTGAGAAACTCATGCACCAGGGCCACAAGAGTGGCGTTTGAGAAGAAACATGTCAACGGGTGGGTTCGATATGAGGATACGTACGTTGGTGCCGTTCAGGTGATGAACGTTGGTCTTGGCCAGCATGGAGTAGTACTCGAGCTCAGACTTGCGCAGAGGGGGAGTGTTGGAGGCAATGATGACCAGCTTGGCCTTGCCGGAGCGGAGCGACTGTAAAAAATCAAGAAAGTTAATGTCGAGATTTATTGCAAATATCGAAGTTGGAGATGTTGAGGTGAGCGTACCTTCAGGGTCGACTTGTAGCCCAGGGTGACCTTGCCGGACTTCATGACGAGAGCCAGCTTGGAGGAGATGTTCTGAGCATCGCGCTTGGACTTCTTGATGGGGGCCATTTTGACGGTTGGTGATGGGCAACTGAATGTGGTTGTTGTTGATAGAGTAAAAGATTCGATATCTCAATTGGCGATCGATGAAATTTTACTTTTCCAAATTCTTGACAGGATTCGTCCTTGGTGGGGCTCGTGCAAAATGAAGATTTAGTGCGTTTCGCTTAGTCACCCACTTTTTCTCTTTTGTGGCCAATGAAAACCGGGAGCAGAGTCCGCAGCCCTAAAGCTCCGATGTTCAACCGAATTTAGCCCACCTCCCCAATATGGTTAGTGCTTTGAAATCAAGGGTTAGAAATCAAGAATCCGGCTTTGCCACACGTTTTCGCATAACCAAGGGGTCCATTTTCTTCCCGAAGCACTCTTTTTTCCCTCAAACATCATCACCCTTCATACCCATTTTCAGGCACTTAACCAGTTCACCGACGACAAAATGGCCCGCCGTCCCGCCCGTTGCTACCGGTACTGCAAGAACAAGGTGCGTTGTTCTTGTCTCCCCATCTCCAAATTCTCGTCGACGTCATCAAAACCGCCCAGTTGTTGTTGTGTTGCCAGTATTTTCAAAGGCCTATAATTCAATATTTGCAATTCAGACCCTCCTCGACTATTTTTGACAAGCAGGAATTATGGCAACATAATTGACATGGCCAAAAAAGAAAATGGCGTGGTGTCAGCACAACAACGGTTGCTGAGAATTGACTGCAGAATCTTCAAATCTTCAAGTACCATAATAACTAACATGTCCGGCCCAAACAGCCGTACCCCAAGTCGCGCTTCAACCGCGGTGTCCCCGACCCGAAGATTCGCATCTTCGACCTGGGTCGCAAGCGTGCCAACGTCGACGACTTCCCTCTGTGCATTCATCTGGTCTCCAACGAGTATGAGCAGCTGAGTTCCGAGGCCCTTGAGGCCGCTCGTATTTGTGCCAACAAGTGAGTTGCCCCGCCACCCAAGCATCACCAACAACAACGTCGTAAACCAATGGAACACCGGTTCTAATAATCATCCTTTTTTTTTTCAATAGGTACCTGGTCAAGCAGGCCGGTAAGGAGGGTTTCCACATGCGTGTTCGTGCCCACCCCTACCACGTCGTTCGTATCAACAAGATGCTTTCGTGCGCTGGTGCCGATCGTCTGCAGACCGGTATGCGTGGTGCCTGGGGTAAGCCCAACGGTACCGTTGCCCGTGTCAACATCGGCCAGATCATCCTGTCCGTCCGCACTCGTGACTCGAGTAAGTTATTTCCGCATCTTCCAATCTCCCAAGTTGGGTCACATAGTTTTAACACATGTTTTACAGACCGGGCTATTGCCCTGGAGGCTCTCCGCCGTTCGCAGTACAAGTTCCCCGGTCGCCAAAAGATTATTGTCTCCAAGAACTGGGGTTTTACTCCCCTTCGCCGTGAGGAGTACGTCGAGCGCAAGGAGGGTGGCCGTGTCAAGGTCGATGGTGCTTACGTCAAGTTCCTGGCCAACCACGGTTCGCTCGAGCACAACATGCGCGAGTTCCCCGCTGCCTTTGAGGCTTAAGTGCTTGGTCTATTAGCTTGCAATGAATGACAAAAAACCCAAAATTACTACTCGAATCAAAAGGCAAAAAGAATGGTACCTGGTGTTTGACTTGGCAGCGTCTAAATATCTTGGGAATTGAATTATACGAAGCCTTTTAGTTATCTTCAAGGGATACTGGGATCGTCTTTCCTGTCATTGTATGGAAAGCCAAGTGCCGGCTGTGTTGATGCGAAATATCTGGCGAACCAGGCACCGTCTCATGTACTTTTCGAGTTCGACTCGGATCACCTTGGAATGAGCCAGCCGAAGCCGAAACATAAGCCATATTATCTATTTTGCAATTATTATAGATAATCCATGCTTTGAGCACTGAATTTATAGCTAATACATGGCAATTTCATATTGAATGATGATGCAGTAAATACTGGTTTAGAAGTGATTTACGTCCTGGCATTGTGTAACCACTTTAACCCATGGTCACGTTTTTTGTCGTGGTATAGGGTTGTATACATTAGTACCCTTTTTTACATGACTCGTTAGACTCTTTCATAGCATCACCTAGGTGTAGCATTTGAATGATAGACCAGAATACAGATTTTATAAATACAAACTTGGATATACGCAATCTAGTATCTACTGTTTCAAGGCAAAACAAAGGCACAATTTGTAGAAGTGATTCCTCTGATAGGAAATATATTTTTTTAAATATTGATGATGCTTTATTGTCATTGAAAATACATGGTACCCACGATCAGGCGGATTTGGGACCATTTGACCATTGACACATACGACTGTGTGGTAAGACATGACCTTTGAAAGTTGAGAAACACACTGAGCAACAGCAAAAGGAACCTAGGCGAACGAAAATGGGAGTTTTGATATCTTGCATCTATATATAATATTTGGAGCTAGATAATGTATTGAGCTCGTATGATTCTCTGACAGACATGTTAAGTCTTGTGTTATCAGATTCGCCCTCCGTAAGTGCCAGAATATTACTACCATCCCCTCACCCCCGGTCTTACTAACAATTGCCGTTGCTTTGGCATGTGATAGAGGCGTCAAGAAGCCGTTAAGCCCTATCCTCGGTGAAATCTATACTTGCTACTGGGACTTTGAAGACGGTACCCGTGCCTACTACATTTCGGAGCAGACTTCCCACCACCCGCCAAAGTCCTCTTATTTCTATCTTGCCCCCGACCATCACATTCGCATTGATGGCACCTTGGAGCCACGATCCAAATTTCTCGGCAACTCTGCCGCCAGTCTGATGGAAGGCGTAGCCTTCCTAACTCTCACCAACCGCGGCAAGAGCCCCGCCCACGGAGAGCGATACGTCTTGACCCAGCCCAATATGTATGCCCGCGGCATTCTCTTTGGCAAGATGAAGTATGAACTGGGTGATCACTCCATTGTTGAGTGTCCGGAGCTTGACCTCACTTGCGACATTGAATTGAAAACCAAAGGCTGGGTCAGTGGTACATACAACGCCATTGGTGGCTTCATAAAGCGCGAGAGCACTGGCGAGGTTTTGTACGAATTATCAGGTCTTTGGAGTGGCGAAATGTCCATTACCTGTCATAAGGTAAGAACCACTTTAGAGTCATCCATCATTCTAAATACAAGGTCACCATTCACTGACGTCATGATCTTTTATAATTATAGACTGGCCGCACAGAAGCTTTCTTCAACGCCCTCAAGTCCAAGCCTTCAGTCCCTCTCACCCGCCCTGTCCCCGAACAAGAGCCCCGCGAGTCACAGCGCCTTTGACAAACCACTGCCCAGGCCGTCATGATCAAGGA
>MKGJ01000566.1:0-12185 GCA_002018255.1 Bretziella fagacearum | reverse complement strand
CACCCTTTCTCCATCTCGCCTCACTCATGTCAATGCTAACAACCCTCATCAGGTCCTGCTACCCATCTTGTCAACCTTATACCCGTCGGCGCTTCCCTCACTAATCCCTCCGTGTCTCTCGTTCAAGCCATGCTCACCCGCGCTGATCTCCCTCTCGAAACCATTGCCCTTGCTGTCTGCATCCTGGATTCCCTCAACTCTAGATTCGCACTCAACTGGCGTCTCTCTTGCCCTCTGCAACCCCCCACCACCCCTCCGCCATCTTCTCCCATCTCCATCCTCACTCCCACTAATGCCCCCATCTTGAAACGCCACACTCTCACCGCCACCGCCACCGCTCCCACTTCATCCGTCCCCCTTCATATCGACTCCGTCAACCCGGCTCTCATCGTCCTCGCCGCTCTCTCCATTGCCATCAAATTCATCGACGACCCAGCTCTGCCGTCCTCATACTTTGTCGCCCACTTTGGCCATGGCCTTTGGACCGCCGACCAATTGAACGCCTCGGAGCGTGCCATCATGATCAACCTCAACTACCGCATCATGCCACTCTACAAAGAGGATCTGCTCGCTGAGGCCATGGTTGATATGCAGTTGGCTGCACGCCCGCCGCCGCCACCGAGACGGGACATGTCTAGTATGTCAAAGAAGACAGCGTCGTGGCCGAGGACTCACGGGACGTCAGCTTCCATGTCTGTGGTGCCGACTGGTATGGCAGTCCATGTGCTAGAGTGAGTCGGTGTAATCATGTGATTGATGACTATATATTGCTATTAATGTTTCCTTTTTTTTTTTTTTAATTGTTATCGCATTGCTGACGCCTTTTTTGTGCCGAGGCTCCTTTCATTGTTTTTCTTTTTCTTTTTTCTTTTTTCTTTTGCTGTCTTATCACGCGCCAGATACCCCCGTTGGTCGTTTTCGTTGTTATCTTTTGAGTTTTGATCGTTACTCATGTTGGATATTGTCGCCTCTAGGCCAGTTTTTTTTCTTTTTTCTTTTTTTTTTTTTTTTTTTTTTTTTTTTTTTGCATGCTGTTTTGTTGTCTTGTCTTTGGTAGTTTTGGAGAGCTGAGTTACGGAAGTCATGATGGATACTCCCATATTTTTTTTCTTGAGATATAGATGATGAGATGAGACTATAGCATGACTAGGAGAAGAAGTTGGCATAATTGTGAAACTGATTAGCATATAATACAAAGTCTGTTCAAGCAAAATCTTTTAGTTCAGATCAATGTTTCTCTTTGGCGGTTTGACAGTGCGTTGTGTGAGAACTACTGTCATTGGAAACATAACCCTGTGAATACCAACCCTAATGATGTGCGTGGCCAAAAGCAACCTTGAATGAAAATATTTATAACAAGATCATGGCTACGTTTTTTTTTTTTTTTTTGGAACAGATGTCGTATATTTGTTTACTTTGTCCTAGATATATCCTAACTGGAATAATGATATTTTTCCATGTTTTTATTTTTCTTTTGTTTAAATACTGATAGATGAAGTCTGACTTGGCACTTGGGCTTGCTTTTCAAACAACTTTATTTTGGGGGCAAGCAACTAAGAGGCGAAGCTTGAATGACTTGTGTGACCCTTGGAACGGGAGCATACCGAGACGATAACCACGATTGTGATAGACGAGACAAAGAGATATCTTGGAGAGGATTGTGAGTTTTTCTACAGGAAGAAATATGAAGCAAATAGCTAACTAAAGGGTAGATATTTGATAGTGAGAATTGACGACGTTGGGTTGTCACCGCTCTTACTGGGGCTGTTTTCACATCGGGGCTATACATACTAACGGACTAGACGCGCTTGGTAGCATTATCAAAACATAAGAGTTGGAACTTTATGGTTGAATTCTTATCACATCTGGTCATCATCACGTTCCAGAAGAGGTGTTGACTTTTACTTGGCCTCACGCCATCGGGCGTCAATCTTTACCACCTTTCACTGTCCCCCACCAACATAACCGCCATCCCCTTGACAATGGAGTCTTCAACCACCCGCCCACCAACCTCTACCGCCCAGGCAACCGCCTGCTACACCCGCCTCGGCCCCACACCACCCTTCATCTCCCTCCCCTCACTCCGCAACTACTCCGCCACATCCTCCACCCTCACCATCTCCCCCACAATCCTCCCCGCCCTCCCCTCATCCACCCCCTTTGACCTCCTCGTTGCCGCCCTCGGCTACCGACACATTGCCCGCGCAACGTCGGCATCCAATTGGGAATGGAACATGCGACACGAGGCGCAGAGCATCACGCGCGGACTCATGGTTGGGCCGTCGCTAGTGGCGAAGAACCGGGAGTGGCTGGAAGGGTGGGGGGTTAGTTTGGTGGTGACGGTTATTGACCCGCGGTTGATCCCGTGGCAGGGGCGGATGAAGAAGAGTGTTGAGGAGGCGGGTGTGGGGTGGCGGTGGGTGGAGGTGGGGGAGGCGGGGGAGTTGGTGGGACGGTTGAGTGGGGCAGTGGAGGGGATCAATGGGCATTTGGTGGAGGTGTTTACAGAGAGGGTGACGAGGGCGGGGTTGATGTTGGGGGAGGTTGTTGGGGCGGCGGCGGAGGCTTATGCGACGGGGGATGAGGGGGTTATGGGGGAGATGGATAGGCGGTTGGATGGGTTTCGGGGGAGGGTGTTGGTGGCTTGTGAGTCGGGGAATTCTAGGGCGGTGACGGTGGTGACGGGGTATTTGATGGCGGTTATGGGGTGTGATATTGACAAGGCAGCACAGTTTGTGAGCATGGTGAGGTTTTGTGCAACATTTGAGGAGGAGTATAAGAGGGTGTTGGTTACGTGGAGTGATATATTGCAGGCGAGGTTGCAAGTTATAGGGAGTGAGGGGGGGATTTGTGAGGGCAAGGGGAAGAGGAAAGCGATGAGGCAGGAGGGACAAGGAAATGAAGAGGAAGAGGGGAGAGGGGGGTTTGTGCCGTTTATAGATGTGGATGAGTGAGAGTGAATGTTGAGAGGAGCGGGGATGGGGATGATGGTAACCCCTAGACGGGGAGTTCCAAGGGCATAGCAATCTACAGCGACATGTAGTGATTATTGTGATGATGTTGACTGATTTTTGCTTCTTCTTTGGTTTCTTATAAAACTGTTACCAAGGTTGGTGAACTTGTTCATTTGTCGTCGTTGCCACTCACCGAGAGAGTCTAGTGCTCGGTGAGCCCATAAGTCACGTGATGACTATAGCAAGTCGTGCCTTGTATACTAGGCTGCAACTTAAACACACCGGTCAAGACACCTTGTCGTTGAAAGCTTGTCGTGGCGTAGGAAGCCGGCTTGCTTCAATGGCAAAGCAGCACAGCATTCAAGCTCGGTCTCAGGAACCAAAAACAGACAAGCTGACACTTGTTTAGGGGAGCTTGTCCTAGTTTAGACGACGTGTTGTATTGATGTACTACTACTACTACTCATGATGTATCTAGGTACTTGTAGGTGCTGTTGCAGGCGAGACAGGAACCCAGGATATAAAAAAATTCAAATAATATTAAATATCTTGGTGATGTCAAAAGAAATCTCTGCAATCTTTATGACGAACCAACTCTAGACTTTTTAAACTAATCTTTTCATCATCAATGATGTGCTTCCATCCTGTTGCTTTCTAGCTGTTATCTTTTCCTTCTTTTCTTTGGTTTCACGACACACAACTCTGACTAAGCTTCTCCTAGCCCCGCTGCCCTAGAGCTAAGCCCAGCCTCCCCCCCCCAAAGCATACCTTGCCGCATTGGCATTTCCCCTCCTGTCTTTCTTGCAATTCGGCTCGAATCAAGCCGCTAATCCCAAACCTTTCATCTTGTCTGTCCATTATTGCATCCATTCCAACCAAAACGCAAAACACACCCACCATCACATTACATTACACCGAAACCAAGCTTCACACGACCAACCAACCAACGACTTGAGTTGTTGTGTGTCCCGGTCTGTTCTTGCGTCTTCTTTGCCCGAACCCCGTCGAACCTCCGCAACGACAATATCCCGGCAATCATCTTTCCTTGTTTGCTTCTTTCCCTTTGCCATTGTGAACACGGTTGCTGGGCTGGCCTTGTTTAGCGGCTTGACACTTTGCTACACACGACTGCAAGAGATTGATAGCTTGGTCCTCCCTCACCACCTCCTCCCTCGCCTCACCAGCGCTTTCCCTCCCCTTTGCGCAGACGATCTGACGACAACGACGTCGTGATTAATACAATCTACACACATAGCGCTTTTCCGCCAGCGGTTCAATCATGCGTCTTGATGTCAAGGTATGGATTGACATTGCCTTTGTAGAACCAATTGGGACCCAATTGATCACGGGTGGGCCTTTGGGAGGGTGGCACCGGCGGTGGCCCAACTGATACGGTTCCTCCGTCGGCGGTCATTGGTGACGGGTGCTGCTATCCCGGATGGGGTGCCATTGCTGATTGACATGTGGTTAGATTAAACGAATAATGTCTTTGCTAATCATTTTGTGTTCATCACTATAGCGCCAGCTCTTCGCCCGGAGCGACAGAGTCAAGGGCATCGACTTTCACCCTACGGAGCCTTGGATTCTGTGCACTCTCTACAGCGGTATGTTGTCCGTTCCAATCACGATGCCATTGCTTCTCTTCTCGGCATGATATACATGCACCAACACCCGCCCCGTCAAAAATACGATAGTCGATCCTATCATCGTCGTTGCCATCTCCCCGTAATACCATGCTGACATGAACCGATTCTAACTAGGCCATGTGTCCATCTGGTCGTACGAGACCCAACAGGTCGTCAAGACCTTTGAGCTCACCGATGTCCCCGTGAGATGTGGTCGTTTTGTTGCCCGCAAGAACTGGATTGTTTGTGGTTCGGATGATTTCCAAATTCGCGTTTACAACTACAACACCTCGGAGAAGGTTGCACAGTTCGAGGCGCATCCCGATTACCTGCGCTCCATTGCCGTGCATCCCGCCCAGCCCTTTATTCTCACTTCGTCTGATGACATGACTATCAAGCTGTGGGACTGGGAAAAGGGTTGGAAGTGCATGCAGGTGTTTGAGGGTCACGCCCACTACGTCATGAGCATTGCTATAAATCCCAAAGATACTAACACCTTTGCGACGGCCTGCTTGGATCGCACGTACGTTATTTATTACTCACTACTACTAAAGTTTGACAGGACCGAAAAATACTAACTGAATGGGACTGTCAGTGTCAAGATTTGGAGTCTGGGCTCAGCTCACGCCAACTTTACCCTCGATGCGCATGAGGCCAAGGGTGTCAACTACGTCGAGTACTGTACGTTTCTTTGATCCCCGTTAGCCCTACTGGAGCTCTATAAAACTAACAGCAGTAGACCCTCACTCTGATAAACCTTATATCCTCACCACATCTGACGACCGTACAATCAAGATTTGGGATTACACCACTAAATCATTGATCGCCACCCTTGAGGGACACACTAACAACGTGTCTTTTGCCTGCTACCACCCCGAAATTCCCGTCATCGTCTCTGGTTCCGAGGACGGTACCATTAGATTATGGAATGCCAACACCTACCGCTTTGAACAGTCGCTAAGCTACGGTTTGGAGCGCGCGTGGTGTGTTTCTTACCAAAAGGGCAAGCAGGGCATCGCAGTCGGTTACGATGATGGTGCTGTTGTTATCAAGCTGGGTCGCGAGGAGCCTGCCGTGTCGATGGATGCTTCTGGTAAGCTGATTTGGGCTCGCCACAACGAGGTTGTCAGTGCCATGATCAAGGGTGGCGATGCCTCAGTCAAGGACAATACGCCGATTGTTGTGACGACCAAGGACCTCGGTACGTGCGAAGTGTACCCTCAGACTCTGATTCACTCGCCCAATGGTCGCTTTGTTGCCGTGTGCGGTGATGGAGAGTACATTATCTATACTGCGCTAGCGTGGAGAAACAAGGCCTTTGGATCTGCACTGGACTTTGTTTGGGGATCCAAGGAGAACAGCAACGACTTTGCCATTCGGGAATCACCGACCAGCGTCAAGGTGTACAAAAACTTTGTTGAAAAGGCGGGTGGTCTGGATGTTGGTTTTGCTGCTGATGGTCTTTTGGGTGGTGTGCTGCTGGGTGTTCGGGGCCAAGGCGGTATTTCGTTTTTTGATTGGCAAACTGGTGGCCTGGTACGCAGAATCGAGGTTGAGCCCAAGAATGTGTACTGGTCAGAAAACGGCGAGATGGTGGCCATTGCCTGTGAAGATACCTGCTACGTGCTGCGCTTCTCGCGTGAGAACTACGTGGCGGCGGTGCAAGATGGTGAAGTGGAGGAGGATGGTGTGGAGGCTGCATTTGAGGTCATGTCAGACATTAGCGAGAATGTGCAGACTGGTGAGTGGGTTGGTGAGGTCTTTATCTACACCAACAACACCAACCGTCTAAACTACCTCGTTGGAGACCAGACTTACACTGTTTCGCATTTCGACCACCCAATGTACATTCTCGGATACATTCAGCGCGACGGCCGCATCTATGTGGCAGACAAGGATGTCAACATGACGTCATTTGCTTTGTCCTTGCCAGTGCTGGAGTACCAAACCCTGGTACTGCGCGGTGATATGGAGAGTGCGGCAGAGCTGCTACCCAGTATTGAGGGCGAGCAGATGAACAAGATTGCGCGGTTCCTCGAGGGCCAGGGTCACAAGGATCTGGCACTAGAGGTGGCAACGGACCCTGAGCACAAATTCGACCTGGCACTGTCATTGAACCAGTTGACAGTTGCGCTTGAGCTTGCCAAGGAATCCAAGGCTGAACACAAGTGGAAGACTGTTGGTGATGCAGCCATGGCGGCGTGGGATCTCAAGTTGGCGACTGAGTGTTTTACTCTTGCCAAGGATCTGAGTTCTCTGCTTCTGCTGCACTCGTCAACAGGCGACCGGGCGGGTCTGGAGGCTCTAGCTGCCCAAGCCAAGGAGTCTGGTGCTCACAACATTGCTTTCACCAGTAGATGGCTATTGGGTGATATCCCTGCTTGCATTGAACTCCTGCAAGCGACGGGCCGTGAGGCTGAAGCTGTCCTGTTTGCTCAGACTTACAAGCCGAGTTTGGCGGGCGGTGCGGCGACGGCGTGGAAGGAGGCACTGGAGAAGAACAAGAAGGGCCGGGTAGCTAAGCTTATTGGTGTGCCCGGTGAGGATGAGGAGCTTTTCCCGGCGTGGAATGAATACTTGGAGCTGGAGGTGAAGGGTGGTTCGGCAGAGGATTTGTTGGTTCCGGAGGCTGATGAGGAGGCGGCAGAAGAAGAAGAGGAGGCCGAAGAGGAGGCTGAGGAAGAGGCGGGTGAGGATTAAATGGGCGGGGGGGGAGACAGAGAAGATTGGTTGTTTTGCTGGAGTGGGTATATTGATACAAAGGACGGTGTAGCTGTCTAAAGTCTTTTTTAGTTTTTTGTTTTGGTTATGATTTATATTAACTTGCATGATTTTGCTTCTCTACTTTGGGATTTGTTGACTCTATATTGTGTGTGTGTGTGTGTGTGTGCCTATAACCCTTATATGTATAGTTAGGGTTGTGTATCAGTCGAGGGGGGGGGGGGGAAGGGTCATGCACTGAAAGAAGCGTAGGTTGGAAGCGACAATCCAAGCTAGATGAGAACCTTGGAATAAATGAAAAGTTACGGGGGTTTAAGTGTATACGTTGACAAGTAAGATGGTCACCAGGACATCAAGAGACTAGACAAGTTTGAGGTATCTTTTGTGTATTTACATGAGAGGATAGGTAAAAGAAAAAAAAAAGGTATCAGACATCAATTGTGACTTGCAAGTTCTAGGGTAGAGAAGGGAAGAACACACACACACACACACACACACACACAGAGAGAGAGAGAGAGAGAGAGAGAGAGAGAAAGACTGCAAAAGCGCTAGAGAAAGAGTGTTGCAAAACGAGCTAGGTAGGTAGGTAGGAAAAAAGAAAGAGAGTCTAGCAGCAGTGTTTGTAGAAGCGAAGGGAGCCACCACAACAATCGAAGCCGCAAGAGAGACCACCGCCGCGGAGATTGAGGGGGGTAGCGGATGGAGCGGGCTCGGGGGTCTAGAGGTGGGGAAGGAGGGGATGAAAGGGGAGGTTAGTTTGTGTGGGTGGATGAGAGGACGATAGGGGGGGACTTACGGGTTGTTGGGTGATGATGGTGGGAATGGATGGGGACGGAGGGGCGGCCATGGGGACGGTTGGAGGGGGGGGGGCTGTGGTGGGGTGCATTTTGGCTGTAGATGGGAGTTGTTAGCAGAGGTCGGACTGGGGGAAGAGGGAGGAGGGAGTCTATAGAAGGTGGGAGCGGTTGAAAGAGAGGAAGAGGGATCGGCTTACTGTAGTGAGAAATAAGGTTAGATGCAAGAGACGGAATAGGAAATACAGAGGATTAAAGAGAAGAAGAGGAGGAGATTATGATGGGGATGAGTTGGGCGGGTGAAAAAAGAGCGATACGAGAGGATGAGATTGAGAGAAAGCCACGGGAAAAGGGAACGGGAAATGGAGGGCATTTGAGAGGTGGGAATAAGGGTTGGGTTGGGGGATGAGGGTTGGGTTGGGTTTGGAGGTTGTGGTTATAGGATTGAGAAATATAAAGGGAGGCGGGATTCTTGGCGGGGGGGACCAGAAGGGAAGGGAAGGAGGAGAAAGCTGTAGGTCAAGGGATGGGAATTGGGTGTGAATTTGATGGTAGAGATTAGGCGAGATGTGATATGGAGACTTTGAGAAGATTACTTGATATTATCTACATGAATAGGGCGGTCTTCTATGCAAGGCAATGTTTGTTTCTATTGGCTTCGATAGTCGAGGAGAGGCTGTTTTGATATGTGGTGCATTTTGGGATAGAAGCGGTAGTTGCGTTGAGGTGAGATGGTCAATGCGTTGTTTTACAAGTCACCAGGGTTATAGTGTGTCTTCTAACCCTATTGTTCACAGTATTATTACCAAGAATAAACTGTGTTACTCAGTAACAACTAACCTTGACCTTCTTTTTCTTCGCTCTGGATTAGGTAATCAAGTTGGAGATGAAGGCTTTTTGGCGAGGTTGATTCTCAAGGCAAGGCGTAGATTGACAGTTGACATAAGTTGCAAACAAAAACAATGGGCTAAATATGCTTGTCTTTGTTGATAGTAGGCTACCAGTTGAGATATGGGAGATAGCAGGGCTTCATATAGAGAGACATCTATAGTTGTCACTATATCTTGAAACCTATAAAAGGACGATATATCCCCCGTAGAAGCCATGCCTTTTTTTTTTTGTTTCACCATCACACACAACATCACCATTCCCCCTCTTTGTCCCCCTCCTTGTCCCCCTCCTATCCCCCTCTACCCTCCCCCAACTTCCTCCACTTCCATCATCTCCCCCCCTCTGTCTCCTTACCAAAATCACCTTGCACTCCCCTTTATGTTTCTTCCAATGCCTCTTCTGACACTCCCCCCCCACAATACTCAGCTACCTTACACCGACTACACTTCAACAACTTGTCCTTCTTCTCCCGACAACTCCAACAAGCCAACCACCCCTTTGTCCTCTCATCTTCCTTGTCCTTCTCCGCCACCTTGACCGCTGCTTCACGGTCCCAGGCCGGCGAGTTGAAAGCAAAAGTGTACAATGGTGTCAAGGCAATGCGGGGTCTAATGTCTCGAGAGATCCGGCCAAACAGGTACATCAAGAAACGATGGCCGGGAAGTCGCCAGCAAAACAGGAGCAAATAGCTGTCGTGGTGGCCCAACCGCGAATGGGAGATTTCAGCGAGCCGGGCTTCCCGTGTGGTGGCTCTATTTTTCACATTCCACAGACAGCATGGCCATTCTTTTCGACAGCGGTTTGCCGACATTTGAAGAATTGTCCGCCAGATTTCCCAAGTAGTGGGGTTCTCCATTTGTAGTTCCACGGGCTGTAAAAGAGTTTTTAGACGGACGACGTCATCCGCAACTAAATACAGTCCGCGTTCTGATAATGGCAAATGGTTGGTTCGATAACAGCCTGCTAAAGGTTGACAAAAAGATCATTGGCCGAGTTCCCTGAGAACCAACCTCGGTTAAATCAATAACGTTGACTACCTCTGGCTTATCATGCGCCAGCTGTTTTATCTCGTCAAAACATGACAAGGATATAGTAAACTTCTTGTTCGACTCAATGATACTCTTGAAGGGCTCTGACACCGTTCCATGAACTGATTACGCATCTCCGCTACCATTTTTTTGCTGATACTCAGCCTTGTCGTTCCCAGAAAAGATAAACGTCTCGTGCTTCCTCTTCTTGGATTTGGTGTCGGTCTTGAGAGAGGGCAAAAAGCATCCGCTAAGTGTAAGCCAGAAGAAGAAGAAGAAGAAGAAGAAGAAGAAGAAGAAGAAGAAGAAGAAGAAGAAGAGGAATAGAGGAATCAAAATAAAAGGGATTGAGAATCGACTCCTTTGTTGTTTCGTCAGACTTCTCGGCTCGGAGGTACCAATGATCAGTGAAGAAGCCCTTGAGTTGCTCTGCTCGTTCCGGTTTAGCAAAGAAAGGCAGTCGAATAGCTCTCTGTGGAATGGCCCCGAGTTTTTTCTTTGTGGAGGGGAAGACGACACCACATATATCCCCTTTGTTTGCGTGATTCTCCATTTGTAAAAGGTCGTATGTCTTGTGAAAATGTGAGAGGAGGCTATCCCTGACTTTTGATGAGACAACAGCTGAACGCCGACGTTGTGTAGTTTCGAGACTGACCAGGCTTGCTCATCTTTCAAAGCCAGCATGAGTACAGAAGCCGCCTTTTTGAAATAGTGGACATGTTCGGACAAGATGATGTTTGAATAAACCAGCTCAAAGAGGGTACCATAGAGGTCTTCCGATGGCTCGGATAAGATCGACATGAAGACCAAAAGCGACGACCATGTAAAGTGGTCTAGGAGGACAGTCAGTAACAAGTCTTTGTATCATTGGCAGAGTGACACACTTACTTTGAGCCGACTCATTACCAAACGTCATTTCGACTTCAACATCCCGATCCACTATTCCAAAAAGTCATCAGTCAACATTCAACGTCCAAGTGATTCTAGAAACATCATCACTTACGGTGCTCTTCAAACTGGAAAGTGTACAGCAGTTGACTCAACCGAGGCTCATCCTGAACAACAACAAGCACGCACTTTGACAGTCTTAACAACAGGAACAGTCCCAGTCAAAGGGATTGCGTTGTTATGAAACTGTGAGGCATTATTCATAGCCCGGGTCCGGATGTGCCCATGCGACACATCACCATCAGAACCTGAATTCTCACCCATGATAACTATGAATTCGTATGTTCTTCGGTGGTATTCCCATTTGACCTCCCAGAAACGAAAAAGAAGAAGAGAAAAAAAAAAGAAACCAGAAATTCCAACAAGAATGTCTTTGAAAGTAAACAAACGTCCAACAACAAAGCCAAAAATATAAATATTAAATATAATATTAAATATAAAATATAAAAATATAAAATATAAATATAAAATATATATAAAACATAAAAATATAAAAATATAAAATATAAAAATATAAAATATAAAATATAAAATATAAAATATAAAATATAAAATATAAAAATAAAAAATAAAAAAGCCAGCTGTCGTCGAAAGTGGGGCAGATTTGACCTCCTGCAGCTTGTTGGCAAGAAACCCTGCGGGCAAAAGTGGGGCCTAGGTTGTTCTAGAAATCTAAAGTGTGTTCTATGAATGGGGGGAAGAGGAAACTGCCAACCTTGGGTTAGGTAACTAGTTACCTTATGTACCTAGGTAGGTATGGGTAGTGTTTCAAACTTCCTTTATAGGGAAGGAAGGTATCTCCCCCCCCCCCTGGGCTGCGCAGAAAAAGAAGGTGCAGGTTGGGCAAAAATGGAAGGTACCTGGATAGGGCTGAAAGTTCACGTGACCAGAAATCATGACGACATATGGTAACGATAAAGAGGGATCTTGGTTTTAAAAAGAATGAATTTTTTTTTCCCCTTTAATCATTCAAGTCATTGGTTGATTTCACTTGCCGGTTGTTCCGAGACCTTTTTTTTATTTTTTTATTTTTTTTAAATTTTCACTATTCATCTAGGTTATAAAATCAACCCCTCATCTTCATCATCCTCTCTCATTAAAATCACAGAAACAAGATTCTATAAAACCGAGCAAATATCAACCATTCAATTGCGCGCGCCCAATCACCGCGAGGTGTATCTTGACGCCAAAAAAGAAAAAAAAAGAAAAAAAAAAGAAAAAAAA
>MKGJ01000565.1:0-14409 GCA_002018255.1 Bretziella fagacearum | reverse complement strand
CTCCCTGTCATCCTCCAACGTCGTCGTACGACAACTACAACGTCCATTCGCCAGGCACCGCCAACCGTCGTCCGTTTTCTGTCACAGATCATCTCAATCATCAAAGTACAACTGGACCCTTTGTTCGTCTGCGTCATTTCACTTGATACTTGTCCTAATGCACCTAATGCTTCGTCAGGCCGAATAGCCGAAACCAAGATGAAGGCAAGTATGGATGCCAAGAGAGCAAACATGAGTGGCAGTTTGTTCCGGGGAAGGCCTTGGCAATGTGGATGGTGGGAGGTTGCAAATGAGTATATATCTGAGGATATGAGCCACTGGTTGCGCCCTATGTTACTCCAGTCTTTCAAGTTCAACTCAAAGCTTTCAACGCCGGTCTTCTCTTGTCTACTTCGTTTCTTTTTTTGCAAAGTGCTGTGCACTGCATCTTTTTCTTCATTTCTTTACTTGTTTATATATATATTTATATTTTATTCTTTATATTTTCTTTTTTAACTTGCTTTTTTATACTCAACCCCCCCTTGACAACTCTAATAATGTTCGCTTCTTCCTTCTTCCTGTCGCTGGCGACCGTTTTCTCTGTGGCCTATAGTCACGCTGTTATCCTTGCTGCTGTCGGCGAGCCAGGCTCCCCGTCGGCAGTGGGCTTCGGTCGTAAGTTATCTTGTTGCCTCAGCTGACACGACGAAACAAAAAGGATTAACCAGACTACTTTTCAGTTGACGCCTCCATTGCTCGTAACTGCAGTAACATCAGTCCTTGCCAACTAGACACTGTCATTATCCGTGACGTTGAAATCAAGGAAGGCATTGTTGACTTTTGTGGGCGTACTGAGCTCAATGGAAACATTGATATTAACAATGCTATTCAAACTGCTGTGTCGGGTGGAGAAGTTACCACAATCAAGGATGGCTCGACCATGACTGTCACAATTCACCAAGTCAACCAAGACGGTAAGAGGATATATATATCCCTTGATAACGGTCAAGTGTGAGTTGGAATAAAGGCTGATATTATCTTAGGGGCCGGTCCCTTCAACTGTGAACTGTTCTCGTCTGCATCTAGTTCCAATGGTACCTCGCTGATGGTCGTCAATGACGTCCCTGGAGTAAATGGGCTTTCACAGGCCAAGTTCAAGGATTTCAACATTACGGTGCAGGCTCCCACAGATTTTACTTGTTCCGACGGTACCTCGGGGGATATTTGTATAATCCGCTGCCGGAACAACGCTTTGGCGGGCCCATTCGGCGGTTGCTTCGCGGCTCAAAAGGCCACCTAGAACAGGGATTAGGGGTCTTATGGGGGGAGAGGTTAGAAGCAATATTTTCAGTATTCTGGTGTAGATTACATGGAGATACCGTCGTAGATGTAGTAAAACATACATGTCAATCTAGTACGCTCCTTACAACTGTCTTATGGTTCGGGCTCGGCGTGGTGTTTGTGATATATGGCATAGTCAAGTGGAGTAGCGCCTTGGAAGTCTCGGTGATTCAGATGACAAGGAGTCTCAGTATCTTGTAACGCGCATTGTGCTAGAGAATGACAGTCGATAGAAGCAACATAATGTAGTACTGTGGTATCGCTGTAGGAGTTCAGAGTTAACATTCATTTCAGTACCAAAAGTCGATATGTAACATTTGAAAGCTTACTGTATGTTTGTGTCATCTCTGCGAGTAAAAAGACCCATCGAAACTTTTAGCCAGCAACAAACACTTCGTGCTTGGTGTTCTGGACTTAAGTTGGTTGTACCAGAGTTCAGAAATACCCGGTGAATGTTGTTCCCATTCATTGAGAAGAAGCGCAAGGTCATCGGATATAAACGGGAGCAATGGAGTATCATACTGATAGAGGCGCCACCATTTCCCAGTACTGGTTTTCGTCATGTCTTCGATATCTTTGCCAGAAAGACTCGTCAATAGCAACCAGTGACATATATCTAATGCAAATAGCCCTAGCTTTTTCCCTGAACCTAGGAAACCACCTGTCATAGGAACGATCAAAGTATTCTTTGACTGAGTAATGAATCAGTTCACCAGAGTCTACTCTGATATCAGCTAGTCTGCCGGTTATGGGGATAAGAGGCATCGATAAACTCCTGGATAGCATCATTCACGCCTTTCAGAAGCTCTTTATGGTGTACAGCCCATGTGAACATATGGCCTGTACAATTTTGGTCTTTAAGAAGCCGCCGTTCTTCTTTGACCAAAGATTTTGTTTGATAGCCAACCATTTTGAGCTCCACCGAGTCAAGGCTCTCGAGAATACTAGGCGATGCCTCAGTTGAAATATCGGTTGGTTTCCTGAAGAAGATCCTATCCATCTTGATCCTGAGTGTAAGCTTCTTTATGTCGATGCTGGGCCGCATTTTGTTAGCCTGATCAGCTTCAGAATTCTGGACATGATACTTGCGCGCGCGATGTCTCTGGCCCTCTGCAAACGTAGACAGATGGTACCAATGATGGCTAGGATGAACTTTGTATCCGGATTTTGCTTGTCGTCGATATAGTCCAAAGTTTGTAGATGCTGGCCCCATTTGTCGAATTGTTTGATAAAGATCCGAATTCGTAAATATTCGAGTTGTAGGCCAGCGCTGATACTTTTGCCGCCTTGGAAGTAACCGAATAGCTCTTTACATGTTGTGAAAACACTCAACAGGCCAATGGCAGCCGAGGCTGTGCCGAAAGCTTCGGCCATGGCTAGATACTAGAAAGAATCTTGATTTGATGATGATATTAATAATGTTGCTGGTAATATAAAAGTCAAAGAGATCGATTATGGTGCAGAGCAAGAGAGAAGGAAATGATTTAGAATTTTTAGTATATGTAAATTGGGCATTGATCCAATATTAGGAATACCAATGGATTTGTCAAGCCATCCATAGCCTGCTCCAATGGACTCCAACCTGATATTCAAAAAGAAAAGTATGCAGGCTTGCATTAGATGCAGTATTTACAGGTCACTCGCCAACTAAACAATATTTTGAAGGCTAGACACTCATTATATACTAGAGCTTGAGTCATCTAATTCTGCTACAGGACATGACACTGTTTAGATATGCGTAGCCACACTAAGAACAATTACATCAATAATAGCAGTGGCCAGGCTAACTATATCTTATAATAGACACCTAACACAAGCCCAAGTTGCAGTGAGATTTCTAAGAGACATTTGTGTACACTATTGATGAACGTGAGAGGCTACATGCATCAAGGGATGGCCATATGCTCCTTAATAGTGTAAGATTGAATTTGCCTTTTGAAAAAGGCAAGTTCTGTGCTAACTCTATTGGTCAGTCTTTTGCAGTCCAACACCTCATCATGCAGGTACCTTATACAACTGATTTTGCCTTGCATATTCCGCACTCCTCGATGAAGTTCTTGGCAAATCATTTTTGAGTATTGGCACTGAAAATTTCGTTTTTCCCTCATAACTGCTAGTGACGCTGTTATATTACATGTTCTTGTATGCATGGGGCTGACTTCATTTTCAATTTATAGGAACATATGATTTTTGCTGGATAACAGATGAATCAAGACAAAATCTTTCAAGTAGGACTACAATTGTTGCCAAAAAGAACATTGCCATATTTATGTACACCTTCACAACTATACGTTTTGCATTAAGTTATAATCATCAGTATAATATGACTCTTAAGCTTTTTGAACCTTGGTAAATGGTAAATCAGAGTTAACGTTGGTGATAATGTGTAGTATATTTTTGTGTAACGTGGTGTAACGTAGAGATGTACTAATGTGAGTTATGAAACCACCATGCATAATATTTATGCACAACTTGACTTATGATAGGATCATATTTAATTTTAGGGTTATGTAGGTTAGGGTCTATAGTCATCAACTGCTGGAGCTAATCCGATTTGTGCATATGATTTACAGGGGTAACCACGGGCCTAACGGGGACGATTAGCGGGCAACGGGGGGAAACGACGGCTTGTCTGGTAGATGCTGAGACTATTTGACAATGTTATCAGTCAAGAGAACGCAAGGCTGTCGGACTTGAAGGTAATTTTAATGATAAACGGCTTGAATCTATAGGAATTACAGTGTTAACGCATTAATGAGAAATGTGAGATTTGATCAGTGTGGGGTATCGTACTGGGAGTTATACAGGGGCAGACAATGGGTTACCTCATTTGGAGATATGTGGGCGGGATGCAATAGAGTTAAATGGTACTGATAAGTAATGAAGATATTGATGTAATGATACGCAGGGCGTTGCTTTGGGTTCGTTTAAAGACTGCAATGTGTTGTGGATATCAACGAGGTTTTTCAGCCTCGTCGCTCTTTCCCTTGGTGTCTTCTTTTGAGAGAAGTTTAGTAAGCATCTGTAGCGGGGTAACTGTTCCCGTTCAGACTCAGCTCGGGTCATCAAAGTTCCGGCTTTTCACATCTATCTATTCTTCAGCATCATTCGGACACACATTAAACTATTTACAAATCAAACCCTCATTCATCCTCCATCAACGACTCCTGCCCGCTTCGACTACGTTCCTCTGTAGTCTCTCATAACCGCCAATCATGGCGCCCAGCGCGACACATCCAGTCACCTCGGATGAGCTTCCCGCTCTTTCATTCAGTACTGAATTCGACGATACGCTTCGCTTCTACCTCAACGGCACCCGCGTTGTCCTTGATGACGTCGACCCCGAAATCACTCTTCTCGAATACCTTCGTGGCATTGGCCTAACGGGCACAAAACTGTACGTATACTTTGACCAACTTGAAACGTCTTCGAGACTAACTGATGCAGAGGATGTGGTGAAGGTGGTTGTGGCGCCTGTACTGTGGTCATTAGCCATCATAACCCAACCACAAATCGCATCTATCACGCTTCAGTAAACGCCTGTCTAGCTCCGTTAGTTTCCGTCGATGGAAAACACGTCATCACCGTGGAAGGCATCGGCAATGTCGAGAAGCCGCATCCGACTCAAGAGCGCATCGCCAAGATGAATGGCAGTCAATGTGGGTTCTGCACCCCGGGAATCGTCATGAGTTTGTATGCGCTTTTGCGGAACAACGATGCGCCCACAGAACACGATCTCGAGGCAGCCTTTGATGGAAATCTGTGTAGATGTACCGGCTACAGGCCCATCCTTGATGCGGCTCAAACATTCAGCATCACCAAAAGCCGAGGCGGTGGCTGCGGTAATCAAATAGCAAACGGCGGATCTGGATGCTGTATGGAAGGCGGTGACGGTGGCGGCTGCGGAGGAAAGACGGCGAATGATCAGCCAATCAAGCGTTTTACGCCACCGGGGTTTATCGAGTACAAGCCAGATACAGAGTTGATCTTCCCTCCGTCGTTAAAACGGTATACAATGCAGCCATTGTCCTTTGGAAACAAAAGAAAGAAGTGGCTGCGGCCGGTTACGTTGCAGCAACTGCTGGAAATCAAGTCGGTTTATACAATGGCCAAGATTGTTGGTGGAAGCACGGAAACTCAGATTGAAATCAAGTTCAAGGCGCTACAATATCCCGTTTCGGTATATGTTGGTGATATCCCCGAGATGCGTCACTTCTCTTTCAACGATGATCACGTCGAGGTTGGTGCCAATGTCTCGCTTACAGACCTTGAACATCTTTGTGTGGAGGCAGTAAAGCATTACGGCAAAGAAAAGGGACAGGTCTTTGTGGCAATGAATAACCAGTTGAAGTACTTTGCTGGTCGGCAAATTCGCAATGTTGGCACTCCGGCTGGAAACCTGGTCACGGCTTCCCCAATTTCAGATCTGAATCCTGTTTTATGGGCGGCTGGGGCAACCTTGGTATCGCAGTCTGCCACTGAGACTACAGATTTGCCGATGGGCCAGTTCTTCACTGGGTACCGCAAAACGGCGTTGGCACCAGATGCGGTATTAACCAAGATCCGGATTCCGGTGACCAAGGAGAAGAATGAGTTCTTCCGGTCATATAAGCAAGCAAAGAGAAAGGATGATGACATTGCTATTGTCACATCATCAATGAGAGTGGCAGTTGATGACCAGGGACTGGTGACTGAGTGCAGCTTGATTTACGGTGGGTTAGCGGCAACGACGGTTGCGGCCAAGGCTACTGAAGAATTCTTTATTGGAAAGAAGTTCTCCGAGTTGGACACTTTGGAGAGTGCAATGAGCTCCCTTGGTCGGGAATTTGACTTGGCCTTTAGTGTTCCCGGTGGCATGGCGTCTTACCGGAGAGCATTGGCCACGTCATTCTTCTACCGCTTCTACCATGACGTGTTAAGTGCCATCGGCGCCGATGCCGAGCACGTGGACCCAGAGGCTATCCCGGAGATTACACGTGATGTTATGAAAGCGTCACAAGATCACGATGTCGCAGTTGCCTATGAACAGGAATCCTTTGGAAAGAGCAAGAACCACGTTGCCGCTCTCAACCAAGTATCTGGAAAAGCCGCTTACATTGATGATATCCCACCGCAACGAAACGAACTCTACGGCTGCTTTGTCATGTCTACAAAAGCCCACGCCGAGCTTCTCTCGGTTGACTGGGAGCCCGCCTTGGATATGCCCGGTGTCATTGACTATGTTGATAAATCTGACCTTCCCTCTCCCCGTGCCAATATATTTGGTCCTCCCGCATTTGACGAGGTTTTTTTTGCCGAAGACACCGTGCACACCGTCGGTCAAGTCATCGGGATGATTGTCGCCACCTCGGCCAACAAAGCTGCCGAGGCCGTCCGGAAGGTCAAGGTTGAGTATAAAGATTTGCCGGCAATTATGACAATAGAAGAAGCGATTGAAGCCAAGAGTTTCCATTCGGCGATGAAGGAGATTAAAAAGGGGGATGTCAAGGGGGCATTTGAGGAGTGTGATTACGTCTTTGAGGGGACGTCGAGAATGGGAGGACAAGAGCACTTTTATCTGGAGACGCAGGCGGCGGTTGTGGTGCCCAAGATGGAGAATGGAGAAGTTGAAGTTTACTCGGGAACGCAAAATGCGAATGAGACGTGAGTACTTGATGTTTTTGTTATACACTTTGGGGCCGGAGATATCTTTCCGGAGAGAGAGTTTACCAGCGGCGATTATAGAGTTTCTCTTCAATAATCACTCTAATCTCGCCCGGTTAGCTCAATCGGTAGAGCGTGAGACTCTTAATTTCAAGGTTAGCGGGTTCGACTCCCCGCATTGGGCTCAATTCCCGATGCCCCAGTCCAACTTGGAAATTCGAACCTTGTCCTACGGGATTTTCGTTCCTTTTTTACGGATTTTGGGGGTTTAGTTGATTCCGACTACCGACTCCAAGTGGCCTCCGATCGAGAACTTGTTTTTTTTGAATTATTTTGCTATTTTTGTTGCTCATTTACTAACTCTTCTTCCCCCTCCTCTTTCAGGCAAGTCTTTGTCGCACAGGCTCTAGGTGTCCAGGCAAACAAGGTCCTCGTCCGGGTCAAGCGGATTGGTGGTGGCTTCGGCGGCAAAGAAACAAGGGCAGTTCCATTGGCTGCATCTTGTGCTCTGGCCGCCCGGAAGACTGGCCGTCCAGTTCGTTACATGTTGACCCGTGAAGAAGACATTGTCTGGTCAGGCCAACGTCATCCCTTTCTCGGAAAATGGAAGATTGGCGTCAACAAAGATGGCAAGATCCAAGCACTTGATGTCGATATCTACAACAACGGCGGATGGTCAACGGATCTGAGTCAGGCTGTTCTTGAGCGTGGAATGTCGCATGTTGATGGGTGTTACAAGATTCCGAATGTCCACGTTCGCGGATTGGTTTGCAAGACGAACACGGTTTCGAATACGGCGTTTCGTGGGTTTGGTGGGCCGCAAGGAATGTTCATTTGCGAGAGCATGATGGAAGAAGTGGCCGATCTACTGGGGATATCAGTTGAGGATTTCCGTGAACATAACTTCCTGGACATGGGTGATACAACACACTACAACCAGGAGATTTCAGACTGGCATGTTCCTTTGATGTATCAGCAAGTCAAGGAAGACGCCCAGTATGCAGAACGTCGGCAGGAAATCTCTGAATTCAACAAAGCCAGCAAGTGGAAGCAACGCGGTCTTGCCCTGATTCCCACCAAATTCGGCATCAGTTTCACTGCTCTCTTCCTCAACCAGGCTGGTGCTTTGGTCCACATCTATCACGATGGTTCCGTCCTGGTCGCCCACGGCGGTATCGAAATGGGCCAAGGCCTGCACACCAAAATGACACAAATTGCCGCCGACGCACTGAACATTCCCCTCGAAAGCGTCTTCATCGCTGAAACATCCACCCATACCGTTGCCAACGCTTCAGCCACCGCCGCCTCAGCATCCTCTGATCTCAACGGCTACGCCATCTTCAATGCCTGCACGCAACTCAACGAACGCTTGGCCCCTTACCGGGAGAAACTGGGTCCGTCGGCAACGATGGAACAGTTGGCGCATGCGGCGTACTTTGACCGAGTGAATCTTTCGGCGCAGGGATTCTACAAGACGCCAGAGATTGGATATTCATGGGAGACAAATTCGGGCAAGATGTTCTTTTACTTTACGCAGGGTGTTGCTGCGGCGGAAGTGGAGGTTGATACATTGACGGGATCGTGGACGTGTCTGAGGGCGGATATCAAGATGGATGTTGGACAGAGTATTAATCCAGCCATTGACTATGGTCAGATCGAGGGTGCCTTTGTACAGGGTGTTGGGCTGTTTACGATGGAGGAGTCGCTTTGGTTACGTGGTGGTCCGATGAAGGGTGGGCTCTTCACACGGGGTCCCGGCGCGTACAAGATTCCGGGATTCAGAGATGTTCCGCAGGTGTTCAATGTGAAGTTGTTGAAGGATGTAGAGTGGAAGGAACTACGGACGATTCAGCGGTCACGGGGTGTTGGGGAGCCACCGTTGTTTATGGGGAGTGTGGTTTTCTTTGCGATTAGAGATGCGTTGAAGGCGGCGAGGGGGAAGTGGGGGGTTCAGGCGAAGAGTGTGAGGGATGGGGAGATCAAGAAAGGGGATGAGGGGTATGAGGGGCTGTTGCATTTGGAGAGTCCAGCAACGACGGAGAGGATTCGGTTGGCTTGTGAGGATCCAATCATGAGGGCGGCGAGGGTGGAGAGGAAGGAGGGGGAGGAGAGTTTCTTTGTTTATATTTAGGGTAGTTGAGCTATGTCAAACCTTTGTATAAGAGAGTAGTCGACTCTATAGTGATTGAAGTCGATGGCCACCATCAAGCACGTACGACCATAGCCTGTGTGGAAAAAATACGGGGTCCCGTCTGCTCCCCCATTGTCAAGCCGCAGAGCGCCAGATTAGTAGGATGGTGGGTGATCACATCTGAATCCCTGGTGTTGTACGTTTTTCTGTTTTGTTTTTATTTATTCTTTTGCTTGAATGAGATGTTTTATTTTATTTTTGATACGATAGTGCTAGATAGTATTGAAATGATGTAAAAGTCCATGAATTAGGGTTTGTAACCCTGGTATGCGACAGTTGCACAATAACAAATAGCCCCCGTCATTTATCCAGCTCATCTCATCATCACCACTCACTCACCTGACGACAAAATATCTCATGGTAATTCATCCCCATGTCTTCCCCGCGTCATAGCATCACACCTTCTTTATCATTGACTGTAACCCTGTGATCATGTAATCATTAAACTTTACAATCCCCCGTAAAGACCTTGTTCTACAGAGGTTCTCTTACAAAGACGTATTAATGCTATGCCGAGGCTCAACCAGTACTTGGATATATACGGACGAATCATGTAGGGAATACATATCGTAAAGTTCTTCAAAGAGTAACTGCCGCTATATAAACTTTCCGGGAGTCCCTATCGCAATAACCCATCGTTTTGATGTTTCCAGAGTCTCCCCGGCCAATCATAATCACCCCGGCCCCGGTCCTTCCCTCTTTGTCCGGGACCCAATTTTTTCAAGTTTTTCATAAACTCCCCTCTAAAATTAATTCTTTTGTATTTTAGATTTCTTTCTTTTAAATTCATTGAATTCAACCATATTTTCATCATTTTAATACCATTCTAGAATTAGTTCAATGACGCCATTTTCTATCTCTTTGTTCTCTCCATCTCCTCGCATCTTCATCCTGGTTGTCACATTGGCTCGAAACCACCTGTTATCGATAGCATCATCGCAGATTCTTTCCAGCGACCGAATTCTCAATTGAATTCAATCCATTGACGCTCAATGGAAATTCGCATCAAATTCACCTTTGATTCATTGAAATAGTCATCATCAAACAGTTCCTCATTTAATATCGCAACTCTCCTTTTGGTTGAATTTATCCATTTCCATTTTCCCGAACCAAGCATTTGTTTGCTTTGACGACATTCTTGGCGCAAGCATACATTCCAGCCATTCTCCAACAAGCGCAATTGACCGACTGCTGACGATCAAGCGAACGATCAAGCGAATATTGAGCGCTTTAATCGCCATTGACAATTACCAATCTTACGTGACTATTGGACTCGATACCGTTTTGCGACTATAGATCAATTTCAAGAGCGTCATCGAGGCGGCGCATTGAGACCAGATTGGCCATAGCAAAGATCAAAATCAAATTTTGCGCATTGCCCCTTCTCTGAGTCCGCATCACAGCGCAATCCCGTTAATCATCAACCACCCACTCATTGCGCCCCTCTTCTCGAAAACACCGGCCGAGCCGACTTGACTGGATCTGAACACGAACCCCCTCCCTCCCTCCCCCACCCACGAGTCCGAAGCTATTGTCCCAATAATGTCTACTTTACCGAAACCCCCAATTCCGGGGCTACCGCCCGCTCGCACACCGAGCTCCGTCGCCCACACAATTCATGTCAGCACTCCCATTCTTCCTGTTCCGACCACCGGACCCCCATCGACCTTTCCGACAAGTGCATCGCCACAAGCGAAACAACATCCTTTGTTAGAACTGAGGGATAAGGACGGCCAGGAGAGGGAACTAGGGTTGACGTTGCCGCCGATATTACCGCCTTTACAGGCACAAGCGCAGGCGCAAGTGTCTGTACAAAGCCCAGTGCTGTCTTCTCAAAGTAAACTACCAGTGCCGGCTACCAATCAGGAACCGACACAGTCTCAGGGTCAAACGTTGGTTCAGGTGCAGGCGGGGCCGCCGAGGCGGTTCACTCCCATGAACAATCCCGTACCGACAGAGGCGAACTCAACAATCTCAGAAGTAGCGAGTGCGCCGGTTTCAGCAACGACTTCGCCGGTTGTGGGGTCGGATGCAAAGTCGAGGGAGAGGAAGGAAGGGGAGGAGCCGGCGCCTAAGAAGAGGAGAAAAGTTAATCACGGTAGGTTGGGTCTTGAGAGGATTTGGAGTTTGTGTCTTTTGGTTTTGAGTTGGAGAGATGCTGACTGATTATAGCGTGTGTGTATTGTCGGAGATCTGTAAGTTTGCCTAAAGATTTTGATGATTCGAATATGTAATGTGTGTGTGTGTGTGTGTGTGTGTGTGTGTGTGTGTGTGTGTGTGTGGCTTTTTGTTGACAGAGTTGGCTGGGTGGCGACGGTTGCCAACGTTAGTGCGTGCTGGGATGGTTTGTGAGGACCATTTTTTGATGGCGGGTAGCCGCGTGAGAGGCGGCAGACTGCAGGGGCGTATAGCGAAGTCGTTTGATGTCTCTGTTTTGGGTGTTTGAGGATGTAGCTGTGGATCTGACAGTTGGGTTCCTTGGATACTTTTTTTTTTTTTTTTCAGTGCAATGGACCAGGAACATTGACGACATCAATCAGTTTGGAATTTGAAAAGTCCAACCGGTTGTTAACACTGCCCATTTGCAAAACTCTCGCCTCAACTCACATTGTCAGCCCATCTCACCAGTCACGACATCTCCCCTTCGCCTCGTCCAACGAGCTGATATATCCGTTGATGAACCTCTTACCGTTATCTACGCAGAATGGTGTGATGTGCCGTTTTCCGCTAGTCTACTATAGCCTCATGTATAGGTCCAGCTGCAGAAGTATCTATCTCCAAGGGCATCGAAGCTGTTGGTCTGTTGGGCCGTCAGCCTTTGGTGCAGACGGATGACAACAGGGCTGATTGATTGTGGTCTGGAGCCATATATGGGGCGATGGGCAGTGGTGATGGAGAGAGGAGGATGCTGTGAGTGGTGAAGTTGGGGAGGAGGAAATGAAGGTATGGTTACGCAGGGAGGGGGAAATACTCAGCTGGGGGAGTGAAAAAAGGAGGGTGACGGGCACAGACAATCTAGAGAAGATGATGATGGAAATGGGGGAAGAGGAGGTCTATAGCCGCGTGGAGGTGGCGTGGTTTCTGGGCAGTTTCCCGCCAGTATGATGTATTGTTGTGTCTGCTTGTTTGCTGGGCATGGTTCAATTCTCTTTGCTTGTGTCATGTTACGTGACTGTTGAGTGACGTCGCGTGCAGAGGAATTTGTTTGGTTCAGCAAGAGATGTAACCGTTGTGGAGCCTGGGAGATGCGGCACGTCTTTTGTTATGCGGGCAGCTGTAATAAGGGTTTGTTCATCATCTAGTGGGATGTGAACTCTGAGCAGTGATACTGCAGCTGAAGACAGTATCTTCCAGCACATCAGGAACCCCCTCCCCCCCCCCCCCCACTTTGTCGTTAGTGGCGGCAACTCCCGCCTTGAGTTTGCTACTTCTTCAAGTGCTTACTGTACCCCAACATCCACTACTACCTCTTAACCTCTTCTGTTTCTTCTTGGCTCTCTCTTTGTATAATAGTAATTGGCTATTGCTTCCTATCTAGGGCAAGCTGAGTGCCAGAGTCTCAGGCTAGTCTACTTTGGACTTTGAGGGACTTTGAAAGACAAAAGACTTGGGCAGAAACAGGGAAAAAGGGAAAAAGGAAAATATGGGATACATGCGGCTGATAAGGGGAATACAATGTATGGGCGGGAAGACAACTGAACACCTGCAGAAGCTACAGCTGCACATGGAATCCACACACACACACACACACACACACACATATATATATATATATATATATATATATATACACACACATATACAGTCAGTCCATCACACTATGAACAAGTACTAACATTTCCTTTTACTAGCACATGACCTGTGACTTGGTATGTTTAGTCCCCATCACTTTATCCAGGCACCATAAACAAACTCATCCATACGCGTCATTTCGCTGGTCATTGAGTCTGCAGATGACACATTCTCATTTATCTGCTCGATATATATCAGGCTGGCCCAACAAATATGTACTAACATTGAAACCAACAGGAACGTCCATGCACTCGGTGTATCAAACGTAATATCGGCCATTTATGCCACGACGAAAAGAGAGAACCAGATAAGAAAAAGAACGGAACATCGACTCCAGCCGACGAGAAGAAACCTAAAGAAAGACAGTCACCGACGAAACAGTCATCATCGATACCACCGAGAGGAGAAGCAGGCAATACGGAACTTGATCCTGGAGCATTTGGTATGGGGCAGAATATATTAGGATTGATGGGGGCGGGGTTGACAGGGACGGGGTCCGCGGGGCAAGGCTTGAATCCATGTAAGTGCTCTTGTTTCCCCCTTTTTTTCCGTATGAATATTTTGTTTTCTTTTGTTGGTGATGGTCTCGTTTCAAGTGGTACGGGACGGCTGGAATGAGTCTCGAGCGAGTGTGTGTGTATGTCTCTCTGTCTATGTATGGGCTGGTGTGACCACCATCATTTGTCCAGGGCCAAATTAGAACATGATGGATGCATCAGATGGGTTCTAGGACGTGTGGAAATATGGTTGTGGCACAGCGTGAGTAAGAGGGTGGGAAAGTGAGGACCAAGCGAGTACTTTACTGCTTGGGCTTAATGAGGGACAACGCCATAACTCTCCATCGTCCTTGCTCTTTGACATTTGTTTCCCTTTTTACTTGTCAACAGTCACTGTACCAGCATTAGAGGATCGTGTGGCGATGGAGGAGGCCCCATGATGGCTACTAGCACATCGCTATATAGTCTTATGGATGCCCGCCTTTTCTCTGAATGGTTATCAACCTTGGAGAGACATATCCTGCTTGTTTTTTTTTGACTGACCCATATACACCACCACTCTTTGATCCCCCTCCTCGGTTCTTTTACCCTCCGGCTGTCCGACTGTCAGACTGCAATTTGATATTTGATATTCACACAGGCCTCAGGCTAAGTAGCCATCTGCATTATTGGCCTCTGTGCGTTAAATACTTTGTGTATCACATAAATATGTCTCCTTGGATGTCTTTCTGAACGCCACTACTACGAACGAACGACATTATCAGTAGCAGCTAAGCGAGCAAAAGAAAAAAAAAAAAAAGAAAAGAAAAGAAAAGAAAAGAAAAGGACTTGGTATCATCAACAGCATCAAACACAGTCATTCATCCTCTAATTTCCCTCATATTCTTCATTTTTCATTTTTCATTTTTTTTCATTTTTTTGTTTCCTCTCTTTTCCACCTTTACTCTCTCACTCACAATGCGTTCC
>MKGJ01000564.1:0-14938 GCA_002018255.1 Bretziella fagacearum | reverse complement strand
TTTTTTTTTTTTTTGTGTTGTGTTGTTTCATCCGAATTTTCAAGGCTGTACTGTGTGATGGCTGTATATTGATAGACGGTAAACTGTCTTCTGTATCTGATAATGGTGTAGTTCTGGTGACTGTACTGTTTGACTGAGTAGTGGTTATGTTGAGACTGGTGTCCCATCGCGGATTCGTTGTCGATAAAATCAAAGGAATGACACTTTTAATGTTCCCACGGGTGTCTCCATCCCAAAAGAACAGCACCATCCTTCTTCCAACGGTACATTAGCTATTCACAGTTAGCTTTTTTTTTTTTTTTCCCCCTCCTCTCTCTCTATGCACTCCGCATCCCCCGATGACTCTACTCAGAGAGGACATCCACTTACGAAGAACCACATTCCGGCACCGAGAAAGGTTGCTGTATGTCGGTAGATGGCCGGGACGTGCGGGACGGGCGGGGCATGTTTTGGGGGGAACTTTGGCGCCGCGGGCAGGGCGCGAAGGAGAGTGGCGCGCATGGTTGGTTTTATTTTTTTGGGGGAGTCTATTGTGAGTGTGGAGATGGTTTGTTAGTAGTCGCAGAGGAGAGGTCAATGGTATGGGAGGAGAGCTTACGATAAGTTGGTGGCGTCGCTGAGGTTCAATGGTTGTTGGTTGGGCGCGTGTGGGAATTTTTGAGTGAGTGAGGCTGAGGGGTTTTTCAGGTTGGATGGATTTGGGAGATGGTGATTGGTTGACTTGGGCCAAGCTTTTGGTGGAGAGCTGGAGATAACCCTAACCCTATAATGTAGACAAAGTTGGTGGATATGTGTCGTCATTGGTGACGATGATTCTGGCTGGATGTAGATGGATTTATATCATCTTTGGATTTTATGACGAATAATTAAATGATCAATATTATACAGGTTGTTTTCTCTGACAAAATATCTCAACCCCGATATAACGAATCCATCGATTAACGGTTGACGCCTCAATCCGTAGCACAACCTTGGAACGTTGTTGTGAAGCTATTATTAACGCTCTTCACAGCCTCTTCCGAAACCAATTGTTTGTTCTCTCCTTTTGTCTCTCCTTTTGCCTCGACGATTACGAACCCATCAATCAATTGGCAGTTTTCAGCGCAAATAATCATTGTGTCATCAACTGAAACAACTGGCCTTTTTTTTTTTTTTTGGCGTATCACGACTACTTGCGACAACCTCCCCGATATAACCCTCACCCAAGTACATTGCGCAAACATCTCGACAAAAATGGCTACTCCTGCTTACAATCCCCGTTCTCCAGCGGTCCGCCGTATCAGTAAGACTCCCCTTCTCCGTACTCTCTACTCTATACTAACACAGCGTTTCCTGTCTTGTCTAGTGCGCGAAGCCCGCGAATTCACCGACTCCCCTTCCCCCGACTATACCGCCGGCCCTACCGAAGCTGACATCTTTGAATGGCACTTTACCATTCGGGGGCCCCCTGATTCTCCGTTTGCCGACGGAATCTACCATGGGCGGATTACCCTACCGGCGCAGTATCCGTTGCGGCCGCCGGCTTTTCGGTTTCTGACGCCGAGCGGACGGTTTGGGGTTAATAAGCAGATTTGCTTGAGTATTAGTAACTTTCACGAGGAGAGTTGGCAGCCGGCTTGGGGTGTGCGGACGGCATTGGTTGCGTAAGTTTGCCTACTTTTTTTTTTTTTTTTGCTGATTGTGGTACTGTGGTACTAACAGGTTGTACTGCTGTAGTCTTCGGAGTCATATGGAACAACCTTCACATGGACAACTCGGTGGCCTTGACGCAAACGATGAGACTCGGAAAACCCATGCTACAGAATCACTAGTATGGAAGTGCCCAACATGTGGAAAGACAAACGAAGAGATCATCAAAGAAACGGAACAGGCAGCCAAGGCAATGGAGGGGAAGAACGGAAAGGCGGCGGAAGTGGTGGTGGTGGTGCCGGAGGATTTGAAATTGGGCTACAAGGATGAAATGGGGAATCACGATGAAGAAGAGATGAAGGATAGAGAGACAGGCTCTGAACAGACTGAGGAGAAGGAGGTATATGGTAGGATGTCGTCCAGAACCCCGGATGTCGAGGTTTGGCAGAGCCATGTTCTTCCAGACTTGGAACAGCCGGCACCCCCCCGTGCTTCGTATCCACCTATTGCCGCCGATCAATATCTTACCGGCACACAAGCTACTGCATCATGCACGTCTCGGACCGTAGCCCCTCCGCCTCCATTGGCCCTCCCTCCTCTCTGCTTCCGCCAGAGCGTCCCCGTCGCCATCCAAATCCCATACTACCCGCACGCAGACCCGGTAACACTGACCACCGCCAACATTGTCCAGTACTACCACGACCAATCCGTCGTCCTCCGCCGCAACGTTATTGCCCACGGGGAAGCTCTCCTCGCCACCAACACTCCCGTCTCTCCAGAGACCCTCGGGCGCCTAGAGGCGCAGATGCAGTGGGCGGTGGATCTCCAGGAGTACTCGGATAACTTGGATCGGTATATGCGGGAGGATTCGGAGGGGTATGAACGGGGGAATGAGAAGTGGTTGGAGGAGGTGAATCGGTGGGAGCGCACGGTGCAGATGGGGATTGCCCAGGGGAGCTTGAGGGTTATTCCGGGGACTGTGGGCATGGGAGAGAAGATGCAGGGAGGAAGGGGGTTTGGGCAGCAGCGGCAGCGGCAGTGGCAGCAACAGCAACAGCAACAGCAACAGCAACAGCAACAGCAACAGCAGGTGGGGCGGATGCCGGGTCTGGTACAGGTGCAAGATTTGAGAGTGAATGTGATTCGGAGACGGTTGGAGGATCTTCCGTATCCGTTTTTAGAGTTTGCCATCTTTTGGTTGGTGATTTTGTTGGTGGTGGTTTTGCACAAGATGGGCATGTTTGATTTTTAGGGGAAAGTTTTATATATTGAAAAATAATTATTAGTTTGATAATCTCAGGGTACTGACCTCACTACTGCCGTGCCAAGGGTTCCAGTGGGTGCGGCCACCGGCCCAACCGGAATCAACCTCTTGCTGCTCAGTCTCTTTGTAAAATTCCTCTCATCAAAATAATAATCCGCCCAAGACGAGTAAATATCTTCTTCTGGCGTCCGCGCCTTTTCCATTTCGAAGCCCTCTAGAGATGATACAGTAGCGGTGGCGACCTTGGGGATGGGGGATTCCAGGTCGCTGTCGGTGGCGGTGGCGGTGGAAGAGAGGGATGGAGATGTGCTGTCCAGGCTGATGCGGGGTGAGTGTGAGTGTGAGTGAGAGTGTGAGTGCGGGAGAGGGGTGGGGCTGAGACTGAGACTGAGACTGGAGCTGGGGCGGGTGGCGATGGTTTGGGGGGATTCAAAGGGTTGGATGGGGATGATGGAGTAGGGGAAAGGGGAGGTAGGGACGGAGACTGGCGAGAGCGGGGATTGGGCATTGGCTTCTTCGTCTGGGGACCCGGTCTGGCTATTCTCTTTTGTTGTCTCCACCGGTTCACGTGGGTTGATGTTTGCTGGGATCACTGGCTGTGGTAACGGCGGGATGCGTGGGTTGATGTTTGCTGGGATCACTAGCGGTGGTACCGGCGGAATGTCATTTTCGAGTTTTGGCGTTATGAGTCCGGAGCGTTTGTTTCGGTAGGGGAAGAATGTCCGGGGTTTCGGAGGTGCGGTTAGCCGTCTGGGTGATCGGGGGGGGGGCATCGACGGTACTTCTATTGGCGTCTCGGGTGGCTGCGGTATCATGTCCGTTTGACATGCAATCTCGGGGTTCTTTTCCTTTTCTGGTTCAACTACCGGCAACTCCCATTCTCTCGCCTCTTCTTTGTCCTTCTTCCGGACATCTACAACTCGCACGATATGCGATATTGATACTCTTTTTGATACAGTCCGTGCCTGTCCGATGATGGCCAGTTCATCACCGGCTGTACTCCTCGCGCTACTCGGAGAGCTCAACAGAGACTCTACCGTAGAACCCCCGGGAGTCGTTGGGGTTCTCTCGGTGGGTGTCCTCGGAGACGGAGTGTCTAGTCTGGGAATTTGTCCATCCTCTATCGTCTCTAAAGATACCGAAATCGGCCACACTGGGGTCCTTGGTGTTGTCACCATCATTGCAAACCTCTGTCCGGCGCCCAACCCCCCTCCGCTGCCCCGCCAGCTGTGGAAAACCCCCGCTGTATCCTGGGGGCTGAGTACGAGGTCGGGCACCTCATCGGCGGATGGCCAGTGGAGGCCGGGATAGTCGGAGGGGGCAAAGGTGGAGGAGGTGGTGGATGGGGTTGGAGATGTCACTGGGGAGGGGGATGTTGGGGGTGGAGAGGGACGGGTGGGGAGGAGGGTGCGGATGCGGTGGAGCCAGGTGGGTTTTCGGGAGGAGGGCATTATGGGATATGTTGATAGGATAATAGATTTGCCGCGTATTTTATAGGAGGAAATGCACGTATGAGAGTAGTCTGACAAAGAAAACAAGCCCATGCAGAAACATGTCGTCTTCTCTCGGTCCGTCCTCCGTCTTATATATGTTTTCTCCGTGTATTTTTTGGTCTATTTTTTTTTCTCTCTTTCCCTGATTTCTTCATCAATCTCCTTGTTGAATTCTCCATCCCTATTTTCCTTCCTTGCCTTTGATAATTGCTCCCTTTGTTGATTCCCGTTCAGCTTTCCATCCCTTGCATGGTACACAAGTAGAGACTCTAGTTGATACTATTTACTATTGACGCCACGGTTTGACGGTCAAGCCTATAGACTGACTGTATACACGCCTCAAACAATGTACAGTGACTGAAAGTGACCAGATGATTCTGTAGATATCTGCATATGCTTAAGCCTATGTACCTACACATGTACGTACCTACATCTAGGGATAGAATCTACTCCTCCTTCTCAAGGGACTCCCCCCCCCAGGGTCGTAGTAGCCGCTGACGACGATCCTTATTGATGACAAGACACTGAATCTATCACAAGGGAGAATCTCGGGGGATCATGGGAACATTGAGTCGTCATATGGTACCGGGACTATGTACTATGTACTACAGTCCCCACAAAAGAGATACAGTTTAAGCCACGTCTCAGCCAAGAAGATTCAATGGCAATTACCCAAGATGGTAGGTTCCTCTTAAAATTACAACAATATTAAAACAAGAAAATCTTTTCTTTTCTTTCAGCCTTATCTTCTTCTTTTCCTCAGCCTGATGCTCTCAATTCCAACCAAATCTTTTTGTTTCATAGATAAATCAACTACAACTTATATCAGCATCCCTCTATCCCTCTATATCGACACACCAATCCCCTACGACCGAGCCTATAACCCAACAGTCACCGTCATATTATTACTAACTACCAAAACCACAGCCCCCAATCCCTCTGTCAACACCTCAATATTCGCCAAATACCCCCGACTCTCTCCCCCTCATCCGTCCCCGTCCCCTCTCTCGGCACCGGCAAAGTCGAAAACAACACCGCCTCCGCCTCCGCCTCCGCCTCCGCCGACCTCCTCCCCATCAACTCATTCAACACCAAATGCTGCGTCCTCGCCGGCAAATCATCAAAACTCAATGAAACATGCTGCGTCCCGTACCCGGATCCCGAACTTCCAGCCTCTGGGTTCATCGTCGGAGATATCCGATTCTTCAAAGACATCACGAACGAGACCGGCTAGTGTGGATTCCCACTGGGACACCCAGTATTGAAAGCTTGGATACTGTCAGTCTGGCCAAAAGATCTGCGACACTACTCTGTCGCCGGAGACGTTCCCCCGTCGAGCCATTGCCTTCTCTCTCTCAAAGAATCTGCAGTCACTTCCCGCCGCTCGGTATCTTTTTCAACTCTGTCCACCATTCTTCTTCCTTGAGTGCCTCGGCAACCTTTTTTTCTTTTTTCTGTTTCTTCCGAGACATTGGCGCCGTTGACGAGCAATCTATATGTCTCGAGATCCCCCGAAGCTAACCAGTAGACGTGATAAGTAGCGTCAATACGCAGCTTGTCCAAAGGTGCTTTGATGCGTAGACGTTCTGGGGAGACTTGGGATTCGTATTCGACAAAGACGTGAACGCGGAGTTTATAGGTCTTTTTATAGGCGGGCACAGAGCAAAGGATGAAGCCAAGTTGAAGGATAAGGGTGTCTATGTTATGTCAGTCAGTTAGTACTGTCTCATCTTGTTTTCATCCCTAGGCAGCGTCTCATGTCTGGTCTTTTTTCTAGGCATCAACAAGAACAACTCACAAGTATCAAAATTCTTTGTCTGGATTGACTGTCCATCTGCTATAACCTCAGCTGACATCTGAATTGGCCACAGATCAGTTTCCTGACGCCCCAAGTAATACTCGGACTCATGGTTAACTGCACAAAGGCCTTGACCTTGGAATACTCGGCTATATAACTCGTCCATGCCTTTTGTTGGAGCCTCGCCTCTTGGACGCCAGCCCCAAAGTCATCGATAACAATGACATGTCCCAAGATATACCACGATCCTTTCTTCAACGAATTACAAAAGCTAATCAGCCTCGCCTGCCTCCTCGGGTTATTCACCTACAGGATAATCTGCGGCCTCCAAAACTTGATATGCTCCGGCTGCAGCCTCAACAAGATACTTGCGGAGCTGATGATGGATTAGATTCTGTGAGACATCGCCCCATCTCTTGGGCGGACACAGGTAATGAATGCCCGCAAACATTGCCAAACCCATGATAACCGCCCCCGCTGCCGCCGTCTGCCACCCAAACCACGTAAAGCTCGGCCTAAAAAAATGGGCGCCGACCCAATCTTGAGCAAGAAACACGCTAGATTCATCACCAGAAACGTCATTTCATTTGGTACCCCATGGAAATCAACGTGGCAATCTGATTCAAGTCCGCCAACAGCGCTACCTGCGCCAGGATATACGTGAGTAGAATCACCAGAGATCGGGTCATCTGATTTCTTGGTGCCCTTGGCGAATGCCGAGATGCCGGGGACGAGACGAGCCGGTCGCGGGCAAGTGCCTGCAGGAGTTTTTTGCAGCGGCAATGGCACCCATGAGGGCGCTAAAGAGGGTCACGGTGCATTCGCCGGCCATGATGACGCCTTTGGATAGGTTGGTCTCCGAGATGACGTTGGCGTTTCCGAGGAGGGAATCCCGGGTGACGCTGGCGGCCAAGGCAAAGATGACAACGACGTAGGCGATAAAGGTGGAGAGCATGGCCCAGAGGGTTCCGCGGGGGATACTCTTTTGAAGGGGTGCGGAGATCCCCAGACATGGAGGCGCCGGCAAAGATGCCCGAGGTGGCGGGGAAGAGGATGCCAAAGAGGTCGCGGAAGGTTGACAAGGACGAAGATTGCAGGAGGAGGTTGGCGTTGAGGGTATCGAGACGGAGGCCGGTAACCCCAAGATTTGGCAAAGACACGTGATTCAGTAACAATATGCTCAAATGAATTAGGTAGGTACATGTTTATAGGCAAACTACAAAGGCAAACAGAAAACAATCATATTGATGACACGACACCACCATTCAACCCATTTGAAAAAGGAAAAAGAAAAAAGAAAAACAAGAAAACGCCTGTATTTTAACCTTGTAAAACAACCAGATATTAAAACCCATAAAAACCATCACTCCTAGTCCTCATCTACCCTTGCCCTCTTCGCCTCCCTCCTCTCCTCTCCACTCTGCAACCCATAGCCCCTCTTCGCCGCCGCCGTCCCGGAACCACTCCCAGCCCCGGTCTTCGTCCCAACCCCAGCCCCATCCACCTCTGAAAGGAACTTGTCCACATCAAACTGTTCCCCATCATCCTTTTCAAACTGTACTGGTCCTGCCCTCGCCTATAGAGTAAACCAAGTTAGCAAAACAACTCATAAAATGAAAAACTTTGTAGAAAGAGAGTCCCGTAGAAAGAGAGTCCCGTAGAAAGAGAGTCCCGTAGAAAGAGAGTCCCGTAGAAANAAAAAAAAAAAAAAAGAAAAAAAAGACTCACCTCTTGTTCATCCGCACCCTTAAACTTCCCCCGTCCCAAAACCTCCCCAAACCGACTACTCTTCTTGATCTTCTCCATCTCCCGATCCCCCTCTTCCTCCTCATCCATCTGATTAGCCCGCGGCCGATAAATACTCGCCAAAGCATCCTGCGCCGCAAACAACGGTTTATCATACGGATTATCCTCATTAATCCCCGCCGCAAACCCCCCCGTCTGGTTAAACAACCGCGAATCATACATGCCCTCCTTACTTGCTGTCGGTTTCGCCAAACCCAACGCAACCTTTTCTGATATATCCCGATTCTGCTCCCGTAGCATTACCTGCGCCCGACGCTCCGTTCCCATGCGACTCTTGTGGAGATCACGCTCATCCTCCTTTCGCTTCTCCTTCCGCAGACGCTCTCTCTGGCGGATTGCCTCTTCTTCAGAGTCACTTTCTGAACGAGACCTCGAGCGAGACCGCGAACGCGATGGCGTGTAGCTCCGCCCACCACCATGACTCCGACTACTGTACCTCCGGCCTCTAGATCTTGATCTCGACCGCGATCGCTCAGAGTCCGAGTCTGAATAATCAGTGCCACTCCGACTGTAACTTCTTGTCCGACTGCGGGCTCCCCTGCTGTCACTCCGTCCCCGCCTCGATGGACCTGCAATAGCCGCTGCCTCCTCTCTAGCCTTGGCCGCCAACTCCCGCAACCTCTCCTCTTCCTTTTGCTTCGCCTGCTCCGCCAGCTTTTGATCCATAATCCTCCGTAACTCAATATCTTCTCTAGCCTTCCGCGCCGCCACGCTCATGGCCTCGGACAGCTTGGCAAACCCGTCGTTAATGCCCGTATCCTTCAAACTCCGTCCATCTGCTGCCAACCGCTTATCCAACGGAACTGTAAAACCCTTGGAATTCTTCCAGTTGGATATCACTGGCGGAATCCTCCACGCCTCTTGGTCTGCGGCTGTGAGCTTGCGCGGCGGCGAATGCAAAACTGGCGGTGGAGGTGACGGGGGACCCCGGGGAATCTTTTTGTGCTTGAACTTGGATGGCTCCATAGGATCCTGCTGGCGTTCGACAATCTTCATGATGCGCTCTTGCTTCTTCAAGCTGTCCCCCATTTGATTCGCGGGGGTATAGCGCACAAACGTCGCATCCTTCCTCGGCCCAGCATTAACATTCTTGGGCTTCTGCGCCGCCACCGAGCTATTCGTCAGGGCCTCAAGTGCCGCCCGTGTCCTCTCCGCCGTCGCCGCCACAGCCTCAGCACCTGGGCGTTCCAAGGAAATCTCGCCGGCGTTGGCTTGTTGCCGAAGGGGAATAAGGTCTTTGAAGGAGGTGTGGATGGTGCGGGTGGCGGAGTGGCCTTGGCGGGCGATGGCATCGTACTTGACTTTTCCATTGGCGTCGACTTGTATAGCGAGAGCATTGGATTTCGTGGCGCCTTTTTTGCCCATTTCGAGGGGGTATTGCGCGATGGGGATTTCGGGGAACGCGCCGCCGTCGCCAAAGTCTTCTTGGGAGCGCGGACGCCAGCCGGCGCGTGAACCGTATGGAGGGGGGCCGGTACGCTGAAGTGAAGGAAAAGGCATTTTGGTTAGTATTTGTAGAAAGTTTGTATTGATCCAAGGCTTCAAGATGGAGAACTCACTTTCAAGACAATTTGGGAGGCATCAATCTGGCTGGAGGCAACAATTCGAGGGCCCTTTTGCTGGGCATGCATTGGGAAGTCTTCATCTTCACCCAAGTATTTTGGTTTAGGCAGAGCAGCCGCTAATGAGAATGACATGGCAATGGTAAATGTGTGGAGATAGTAGGATAGGCTTAAAAAAAAAAAAAAAAAAACTGAAAAAAAAGAAGCCTTGTAAAAATCACCTAATTTTTTTTATCTGCTATCGCGATCGGTGGACAAGGCTGTGGGTGGACAAGGCTGTGGGTAGCGGCTGCGAAATGAACCTTGGCAAAGCGTGAACAACGAATTGATAAATTTTGGCAGAATTATTCACCGCTTTATCACATTCGGAGATACAGGCTACAATGTACACAATAACAAAACCAACATTTAATACACAATATCATATCAAAATGGCTATACAGTAACTAAAAACCCCCCCCCCCCCAAAAAAAAACCATAAAACAACATAAACAGCATATTCTACATGGACACGAACTCTATTTCAGCTCGCGGATATCTCCTCCAACTAAATGTATGAGATCCTTTAATGACTACAAGCACACCGGGTGCGACAGCTTTGAGAAGAGTCATCAAACACATGGACTAGACCAAAGAAACACCATGTGTGGGCACACAGATTTTGAGTGAGCACACATGTTTCTGGTGGAATTATTTTCAAAAGAAAAAAAAGTAGTCCAAAAACCATCTCGACTTGCTACGCCTTGTACCAATGCATAATTTATACGTAGCCCTTACGAGCGCCCTACAGTCAGTACAGTTAGATGGGATACCCCGTAGGAACTTGGGGAGGGGGGAACTTTTACCTGGAAGAAGAATCTCACAATAAAGACTTGCAGCGCGCCCATGCAGATAATCAACGCACATTGAATCAGGGAAAAGTTGATAATTCTCCCCTCAGTCGAATGCACCGTCGAGAAATTCCGGTTCTCTCTCGTCCGGAAATACTTTTGGTTGCGCGTAATCGTCGACAGCTGCCCCGAAATCTTGTAGATGCTCTCCTCCAGAACACTAGTCTGCTCAGGCGACGTCCCCTTCTTGGTCGGCAGCTGCGCGCGCGCCTCGTTCTCCACGGCAATCTCAAAGTCCACCAGCTTGTCGGCAAAGGTGCTCATGCCGTTGTTAAAGCAGAACTCGTATTCGCCGAGGAGGTTGGCTGAGAAGACAAAGTCACCCTGGCGTTCTTTTTCGCCAGACATGACGAGGCGGCCGGCGGGGTTTCTGACTTGGTAGTCGATGTCGAAGGAGCCGCCGGATTGTACCTGGAGATAGAGAAGGATGGGTGTTAGTAGTGATGCTGAATGACTGGGGAGGGACAGCATAGGAGTGGACAGGGCCGGTTGTGGTTGGTTGTTGGGTGGGAACAGTTGGCATGTGATTGTGGTTTGATGACGAGGAGAATTGGCTACGTACGGCAAAGTAGAAAGCAATCTTCTCGCCCTTTTTGGTGGCAATAGAGTAGAAGCAAGCCCTATCGTTGGCACTGAGCATGTAGCTAAGAGCTGTAGCTGAAACCGATGAGGCAAAGAAGGCCAATAGGCCCAGGATAAACAGCGGGATTCTCATTGCGCCTTGGAGCTTGGTACGTAGAAAGATGAAGAGAGAGAGAGAGAGAGAGAGAGAGAGAGAGAGAGAGAGAGAGAGAGACTCGAGGAGATAAAACGCAAGTGTGAGTATTTAAGATTTGCCGTTGTCGTCGTCGGTGCCAATATGTCGTTAATCGTCCAGGCAGTCGTTGGTTATTTATCGTCGGGGGGGAGAGGGACGTTCCGAATTTACGGGGTGGTTCGTCGGTTCAATTCACTGAGCACAAGCCAAAGACCACATTTTAGGACAAGCTGTCGCGTTTGGCGGGTGCGAGGTTCAATATGTTGGCAGCTGGCAAAGGGCTGTGTGGTGGACAGGGCTTGCAGTTGTCAGGGGAAAGTGCATATACAGTGCTATCCCACTCGATAACGGTGTACAGCAGGTTATCGTCCGTGACGCTACAGGCGGATTAATTAGTGAATGATGCCGGAATAAAGCTTACAGGTTGATATGCAGTAAGAGTTGAATTTGCTGCAGTCAAACAGTTTCCCAACACCTTGTGCAGAGTTCCCATGATTTTGATAAACATCCCGTTGATTGCCACTTCACGTGATGTCACACACTCTCTCTCTCTGTTCAACTAGGCTGTCTCCACCAAGTCACCAAAACAGCGACATGATTTCCCTGTCAGGCTAGGATAATCACCCTACAAGGCTTCTGGTTGGCTAACGGCCTCTGGGGGGAGAAGGTAAGCTCGCTCCTTCCGTCGTTCTTCATAATTGAATTGTATGAGCCGCCTGCCTTGTCCAGAACAGGACAAAAATGAAAAAAAGACTGAAAGAAGTAGTTGCATTTCAGTCTGTCTGTGTCTGCCTGAGTTGCGTTAACAAAAGTTTGAATTTTTTTTTCTTTTTTCTTTTTTCTTTTTTTCTCTTTTTCTTCTTCAGGCTTCAAGTTTTTATCATCACATTGGTGGCTTTCTTTTTGTTCTTTTTTCTTTCTTTTTCTTTTTTCATTAATCGCTGCCCATCGTGACTAGAGTTTTATTTTATTTCGGAAAAATAAAAAAATAAAAAAAATAAAGCCAAAGTCATACTGATTACTCATCTCCCAGTGCTTCCGACAGGGCCAAACAATCTCCATTTTGGGGGAGAGTGGTGGTATCGCCTATTTCATCACAGACATCCATAGACACACACACACACACACACACACTCAAGGCCAACAATATCTGCCATCGCCCTTGATTGAAGACTTTGAAATGCCCGCCCAAGCAAAAGTCGCCGCGGTGACTTCAACCGCATTGCGATTGGGTTCATACTTTTACTTCAGATGGGTAAGTGCGGCGACAATGCAACCCGGATTTGCAGTGTGGCGGCGGGGGAGACGACGTCATTGGTCTTGGCCTTGGGGCATTATTTGCTAACATGAGATATATTCACTGTTTTAGGTTCCTGGTCCTGTAAGTTGCAAAATATGATTTAGATATCTGACGACGACTATGGCAATCAAAGCTAATCAACTATTTTAGGCCGTGGCTGGTCCCACCCTATTAACTGTATTTGCTCTATACTTACCAGCCGCTGCCGCTGCTTACTATGAAGATAGCCCGTATCAAGCTATCAGTCAAATCACCGAAAAAACCGACATCATTGAAACCAAAGTAGTCGATCCCGAGCCCCCTACTTACAACTCATATGCCGATGCCGTCAGAAAAGATAAAACCGTTCCCCGTGATTCCGGGTCGGAGAAAGTGGTAAAGGAGGAGATTGAAATCGTTGAAGAGACAATCTATAAACCCAAACTCAGCAGGCCATTTCGCACTCTACTGACTGGTACACCCCGGAAGAGAAACTGGTTCATGTCTTTATTGACGGTGCTTCTTAATCTTGCACTGGCTCTGGGAATTGTCGATTTCACCTTTACCTCGCACTACTTTTGGCCTAGTGACGAGCTTGCCTTTGTGCGCGTAGGCCATGTTTCACCTACCGAGGCCCGTTTCCTGATTCGCGAGCCTGATCAAGCCAAGATGCCCGTTTCAATTGAGATCCGTATCAAGGATCCACAGCCTCCGTTTGACAGCAACCAGTGGCAGGTAGCTGGTGGAACTCGCTGGACGACCAATGAGACTGACTTTACGGCCTCTCTCAACGTCCCCCTTCCCCATGCTCAGCAGCACATTTACGAATGGCGCACATCCAACAACCACACAGGCGAGTTCATGGCTCCGCCCAAGGCTGGTGCTGTTAGTCGCTACAATGGTGGGAAGTTTACTTTCTTGTCTACTTCTTGCATCATTCCCCGTTTCCCATACACGCCTTTGGAGCATCCATTGTCAATCCCCGGGATGCGGTCCCTTGCCAAGGTCTTGCCTTGCCTGAACGCACAGTTTATGCTGTTCCTCGGTGATTTTATTTACATTGACGTGCCATACATTTTTGGTAAGACAAGGGAACACTACCGCCGCAAATACCGCCAGGTTTATGCGTCCCCCGAGTGGGCGCCTGTCGGACAGAACCTGAGCTGGATCCACACACTTGACGACCACGAGATTTCCAACAACTGGTCAGCCAACACGACAGGCGAGTACTCAAATGCTATGAATGCTTTTGAAGCTTACCATGCCGCGACCAACCCGCCTGTAGCGCGAGCTGCCGGCTCCAGCACGTCGCGGCCCAGAGCAACATACTTTGAGTTTACCCAAGGCCCGATTTCTGTGTTTATGCTTGATACGCGGACTTACCGCTCTGATAACCTGGAGCTCAATGAGACAGACCTCAATAAGACAATGTTGGGCAAGGATCAACTAGCGGATCTTTTGTATTGGCTCAACCGACCGGAGCCCAAGGGTGTTTCGTGGAAAGTGATTGCCTCTAGTGTTCCGTTTACCAAGAACTGGCCGGTGGACCGCGTGGACACTTGGGGTGGATTCCTCGCCGAGCGTAAGCTGATTCTCGAAGCCATTTGGGACTCCCATCTCCACGGCGTTGGTGTCATTATTCTCAGTGGAGACCGTCACGAGTTTGCCGTGACCAAGTTCCCCCCACCCAAAGGTGGCCGGTGGCCACCAACTGCGGCTCCCTACGAATTCTCGGTGTCCCCGCTGAATCAGTTCAGCTCACCAGTACCAACCTACAAGCAGACGGACGGTGAAGATGAAGAGGTGGCGTATATTCACCTGGGGTTGTCCAAGTTTGGAGCAATTACCATTGAAAACTTTGGGAATGAGGGGCGCAGTACGTTGTTTTATCAAATGTACTTGGACGGGGAGAAGGCGTGGAATATCACGTTGGCGTCGCCAGTAGTTTGGAGAGAGCCGGAAAAAAAAATGTTCAACAAGTTTTGGTGGTGGAAATAGTTTTTTTTTTTTTTTTTTTCTTTTCTCAAACTTGGGATTAACATTTGATATCGCTTAGGTCACTATTATTCCATTTTTATGTGGTGGTAATAATGGATACAATCAACGTACCGTTATTGTACTTGATTAAAATATATAGGCCAGCCAACAACAATCATCTACTTCCGTCCCGCCGGAACCCTCACAACCTTTGCCTTCATCGCCATCCCGATCCTCCCCACATCCACCCGTGTCACCTTTGCCTCTGCTCCATCATCCTCCCCGCCAAAGTCTAGAATCTTCACTGCCTCCCGCTTGGCATGGATAGCCCGCGGGCGACTACGACCATGGCGGCCGCGTGTGCAGTCTTGGATTTTGTCGTCGTCGTCGGAGGTTTCGGTTTCGGTTTCGGAGATGGAGGGGATGCGGGGGGCGGTGGCATTGAGGGAGGGGGTTTTACGGGGGAGGTGGGGGCGTGTGGTG
>MKGJ01000563.1:2114-15152 GCA_002018255.1 Bretziella fagacearum | reverse complement strand
CCCCCCCCCAGTTTACCGTTGTCGATCATCAATGCTTGTTATCTGAGCATTGTTAATCAATCTTCCCACTTCTCGGTATGCACTCTTGGGCCTCACGGGTTGTGTTTTATCAATTTCTTCGGTGCTGTAGAGTTGCAGTGTAATTCAGGCAGGCACCCGGAGAGATCTCTCAACTGGGCAATTGCAGTGCAACAAATTTAAATTTTTTTTTTTGTTCCTCAGTGCGCACAGATTTGATGTGTATTTTTCTGGGACCCTGGCCTGACAATTTTTTTTACAACTTTTTTATTGGGAGGGGGGGAAGGGTTTCAGAGAAAAGAAATGGTTGGTAGATTACGAAATATTCTCTCGAGTCTTTTGCCTTTGACCCAAAGCTTGGGTTAAGGCGATCGGTGGAGCGCTTTGAGTTGGTGACTTACCTGCTTGCATGTGGGTAGAAGCACAGATTTGAGTCTATTTGCTCAACCAACCAAACATTGTCATCTCCTGCCCTTTCTTCTCTTGGTTTATGTGGTGGCCATCAAGCAAGTTTGGCAGTTTTGTACTGCGAGCTTGAAAGATGCAATTGCGTCAAGTAGGCTGTTGCGCCCATACCAAAGGTACCTACCTGCTTCCTATTCTTGGTCATTGTAATTCCGCAACTGCTAGGGTTTGGAATATTGCAGCTATTAGTTGCGTTGCTTCTTTCCTATTTCTGCATCTGCACCTGCACCTGCGATACATTGCAGCCGAATTTTGCCCCATTGTTCCTTCCCCTTTGAAGCTATGCGATCTTTTCTTTCCTTTTTCGATCACCGTCGCATTCTGTGATTGGCTAGTTGGGCCGCCCGATGGATTAGAATGAGACCCTTTTGACGATAGCTCGAGATCTTGCGCCTAGTCTTGTGTGTTTACCTTTTTTTTTTTTTTTTCCTTGTATTACAATCAATCGTTCATCGCAAGATGTGGCCAACTTTGACAGGTGATCAATTGTTGTCAATAATAAAAAGGAAAAAAAAAAAAAAAGAGATAATACCCGATACCTGCGCTCAAATCGCCTAATCATAGCGCAATTCACCACTCTCTCATACCTACCTCCTCTTTCTTCGCTTGATGTTTTTCTTTTCTCTCTCGCACAAGCTAATGTCGCATTTTGTTGTCTCGCTTGAGCCCCTGGCTTTCCATCACTTCTTTCCTTTTTCCACATGGCCACCAACTGCTTCCTTCCCTTTTCTTTTATTATTATCATTCTTCTTCTTCGCTTTGGGCAATTTCCAACCCCTCACCTCTTTCCGAGAATAGTCATCTCGTCTCGTCTTTAATCACAAGAGGTAGTTGCTGTGTCTGTAACACTGACTCAGCAAACTAGTGAAAACCTTCCCGTCCGTCTCCATACAACCAAATGCCTATCTATCTATCCCTTTGTGCCTCCTAATTTGCTTTTCCCCTCCTCTCTTTTATCTTTCGTTGATATTCTTTTTTCATCAGCAATTTACTGCCCTAACATCCATGTTTGCCCACTTCAATTAATCTAACCACAATCCATTGGTTTGCAAACAGTACTTCACTGAAGGCGAACGTCTTCAATTCGTCAAGGCTCGCGTCTCTGAAGAGTCCCAGAGCAATACTTCCCGCCCCAACTCACAACCGCGGCCCACTTCCCGCCAACGTCCAGCCTCTCCGTCCATCTCTCTAGCGACACGCTCTACACATCCGTTCCAGTTCCCCTCTATCCCCGTCAAGGCCTCAGCCCCTGCCATCGCTGCCACTACAAACGAGTCTGCTGGCGAGTTCTCCTCTCCCAAAATCTTCCTCACACCCGGCCGGATTCTGCACTCCGCTACCCTCTCGAGCAGCCTCAGCAAACACCGATTTGCCAGGGACGCCTTTGGAAAATCCCACAAAGTCTCCAAATCGCAATCCTCCGTCAACATCGCCGACGCTATCCGCCGTCGGTCTCGCGCCAATTCCCTGGAATCCTCCTTTTACGCCTCGCTTCCCGATAAGATCCAGCGTCGCCACCTTGACGTCAACGAACAAGTCATTGCTGCGCGTCACCGCCGCCGAGCCCCTCGTCCGCCTACTCTGACCTCCACTGACCGCCTTGTTCTTGATTGGACGCGTCGACGCCCGTCTTCCAACCCGACGCCCCCGCTCAGCATCTACGGCGAAGAAGGCTTCCTTGCTTCTCCAGTGCCCGGCCGCCTATCTGCTGCCCGCCATCGTTCATCGTTAGATTTTGACTTTCGTCTGCGCGAAGACGGTGACGAGGAACTCGATAATCCATTCCACAAGCGCGTGACCGTCCTATTGTCGCCGACTGTTGGTTCCGAGTCTCCCATGCCATCTCCAGACATTTCTGGGCTCCGGACTGTGTTCTTGCCTAGCCCCACTCCTTCTCCACTCCCGCCACTTTCTTCCCTTTCTCGGCCACTTGTGCCCCAGAATCCGTCATCGACTGCGGCTGCTATCTCTCACCACAGGCCGAGCATGAGCACGCCCAATGCTGTTTTGAGCATCAAGTCCAGTAAAACGGAGGGCTTTATGGATTCATTCCATTGGCTCGAAGAGGAAGAGGATTTCGACTTGAAGCTTCACCTTGATGACTACCACGCCAATCTCCGCGCACAACTGCCCATTAGCAACAGCAAGGTGAAACCATCCTTCCGGAGACACCTTTCAATCAACAAGATACCATTTAGTCGTCCTCTGCAATATGGTGGTCGCGAGTCCCCGGCGCCTATCCAAGTGGGACCTTATGGTCCTGTGCAGAACAAGCGGAGATCACGGGCATTATCGCTAATGACGCCAAGACAGACACCGATTGTTGGATCCGACCACATGAATAGTCCCATTAGCCCTATGGATGAGACTGCTCACTACTCTGACCCCAATGCCCGCCTCAAGCTTCGCCTTTACCTGGCTACTCCCGAGAAATTCGAGGAGGCCATCCAATACGGGTTCCCCGCAGCTGCTGCCGACCCCAAATCCCCCGCACTGACTCTTTCCCTCCAGAACCAGTCCTTCCGTGACTCCATGTCAATGGTTTCCCCAAGGACTGAATCCCCCCCCCCAAACATGGAGTCTCTGATGGACGAGAAGCTTTGTACTTTCCTCGCCGATGAAGAATCCTCAATATGTTCCGGCGACGAAGATGACTTTCGGTCCTCCCCCGATTTCGAGGCTTCTCCTACTCCCCAAACCCCTTCTGAAGACCACGACCGTAACCCTAGCCCCGACAGCGCCCCCTCTACCATCACCCACGGTCAAAAATTCCACACCATTTCCTCTATGCCCAACACCCCCAGAGTTTCCCCATTAACCGCCTCCGGCGGCTCCCTTCTCCCCATCCTCAACAAACTCCAGCCACCAGATTTCGAAACTACACTGGCATCCCGGGAAATGACCCTCCGCATGACATTAACCCGCCCGGACCTCCGCAACGACGACGACCACATGTACGGCTGGAAAACCCAAGTAACCGCTCGTATCCACTCAAGCCCCTCCAGCCAAGCCACCTCCCGGCAGCCGTCGCCATCGCCAACGCTTACCAACCGCAAAGGCGGCGCCTACGAGGTGTCATCTTCGGCTGCATCGACGACATCATCGAGTGGGGGGGCTACGGAACGTGGATACTCGCCGACATCGTTTGTTTCCGGTGGGTTGGGGATTTCTTCGCATGTGAATACGGCGTCGCTGCCTCCTGGGACGCGAGATTCTACGGTTGCCAAGGAGAATATTGAGCGGCAGTTTGCGGCTTTTGATGCGGATATGGAGCAGGATCGGGGCATGATGAAGAGAATTTGGCACAAGGTGCGGAGGAACTAAGAGGAAAGGAGAAAGGGGTGTTTGGAAAATTGGTTTCTGGGTATAGCGGTAGACCGGCGTTTCCTGTTTCGTATATCATTTGTCTTTGCTTTCCCCCCCCCCCCNCCCCCCCCTTTTTATTATTATTATTATTATTTTGTTTTTTTTTGCATTTCGAATTTTAGCTTAGTTACATTGTATAGCTTTTGAGAATGTGCTTTTATTGTTTTTGGCCTGGTCCACGCTTTTATGATCTGTTGGTTTTCAATTCTCTTTTAGTTTTTATTGATTAAATTATTTCCATTTATGCATTTTTGTTTTAATTTAACTTTTTCACCTCTAAATTTATTCTCTAAATTTTTTTTTTGTATCTGGTGAGATTAAAATAAATAGTTTGTATTAATTGATACCAAAAAGCGTCAAAAACAATACAATTGCCAGTGAATTCTTCGATAAATAATCTTATTACAAGTGAATCCACCCCCCACTCATATTAAATATGCACACCCTTTGACCCCCCCCCCCCCCAATAGTGGAGGGTTACACCGTGGCGTAGCACTCAGGGGCTAGAGCACGAGTATTGACGGCCAAGGACTCGGAAGGTATTACGAGGTCACGTGATCAATATACATATGGTTTTTAAATCGAAGTATTAAAAAAGAAAAGAAGCATGTACTACTATAAGATAAAACGGTTATAAGAAATTGTAAATAGGAGCGTTGCAAGCATCTATGAAAGCGCGTCTATCGACACTCAAATCCCGAAACAACTATTTGGGGTAATCTATGCCCCTCCCCCCCCCCCCCCCCCCCTGTTAACGAAGACTTGTAGAAATTATGCTCCGTCTATCCAAGTATCCTCCCCCTTCATCATTTGTCTCTCAAAATACTCCATCTACTCCTCATCGCTCTCCTCCCCCAATAGCCCATCCTCATCTTCATCAACAATGGCATAATCCTGCCCCGATCTCGCAAACGAATCTCTCGTCGTAAATCTCGGTGGCCCTCCAAACCCTCTCACCCCACCATCACTCACCCTCTCATACGCACTTGTCGCCGCTCTCCAGACACTCCTTGCAACCAATGGCATAGCTGCCCCCAGCGCGATCGCCGCCGAAAGCGCCATGACGGGATATCTTACCCACGGGGCATCGGCATCAAGAAGTCCGTGGCTTTCACTGGGATGCTCACCAAGACGAATCTGCCCAAAGTTGCGATGCCAGTTCTGGTAGACCCACATTCCAGCAGCCGCGGCCAGACCAACAGGGATGACAACGGCGAAGAAAATGGCGACACCAGACGTACGGTGAGCCTTTTCGAATTCTTCCTCGTGGCCAGAGCAAGCAATAGGAGCATTGACCTTGTCAAATTCGTCACCACCAACACACGTGGTAAGGGGAATACGGCGGTAGCCGGAAGGCTCGTAAAAGGCGACGGCATCGGGGTTGGCAGAGCAGAACTCCTTGGCAGTCTGGGGCTTGTGGCCAGGGACTAAAGAGCACTGGCCGTGATTATCCATCTCAAAGTTGTAGTCACTAAAAATATAAAGGTTAGCATTGGTCTCATTCATACATACATACATATTCAAAATTCTTAATGCAACCTTACCATTCGTAGTCGCGGCGACTGCACTGGCAATCCAAGGACTCCAGCGTCCGCTGAATCTTTTGATCGTTGTAGCACTTTCTTCCCGGCATCTTCCGCAGGTACTGCGACACATGTCCAAAAAAACAATCAGAATTGAGCAACGGGTGTCTAGGGTGCCATACACCGTAGTCCTTCTCCATGCAGGCACCATCGGTAGCAAGACCAGTAAAGTCAACACGAGTAGCCACAATCTTGTCATCATCATCAAGAGTCCAAATCAAGAAATTGCGCGATTCTCCAGTGTTGAGGGTTGTGATATCAATCACCGAAGTCTCCTTGTCTTGGAAACGGTGCTCGTTCCAGGTGGCACCTTCGTCAATGGAATACAACAACTTGTTAGTCGTTGCCTTGACGCCCATCTGAATCAGCACCAGCAGAGAGCCCTGATCACCAAACCCAGCAGTCCAGATACCCTTTTGAATCTGACGCCATGAGATACCACCATCCACCGATATGTACGTATCAGCTTTATCGACGGCATCCAAGTACGGGCCAACATTGCCGTAGCCAATCATGATACCAACAGCAGAAGGGGCCGAGAAACCACGGCGCTTGTTGATGCGCTCAGTGTAGTGATGGAAGTGTAACGCGCACTGTTCGGTGCCAGTTCCGGCACTACACGAAAAGGATTTGCCCGACATGTCCTTGGCCGGCGGAGCAAGGAACATCCACTCAGCACCATCGTTGTGAGTGATCTTGGTCTGCAACTTCTTAGACTCCTTGGGCTTGTTAGTGTTGGCAACAACGTTGGCAATGGCAATGCCCTCCACCCCGGGAACCCTCTCGTAGTCGACGTAAAAGTTGCCGTCACAGTTGACATCCGCCAAACTGAGGACATACGAGGTACCGTTGGAGTTACTCTTGATAATGTTACCACGTTCATGGCCATCTGAAGTATCTGTAGCCACAAATAGGTTCACAGCATGAGTAGTGCTATCCAATACAGTGTACTCGCTGCTATGTTCCGGGTTGAAGTTGACTGGGAAATGCGCCTGAGCAAAGTTCTCGCCATCAATTGAGGCGAAAGCCAACAAATGGCCCTGAGAATTTGGAACCTCCGCAGCAACAACCACAAACTCGGACATTGTGGCGAATTGCTGGATGGTCACTTCTTTGTCTTCCGAGTCAACGAGCTTCGGGAACTTGACATCCTCATCAAAGAAGTCATTGCTGACCGACAACCGAAGTGGAGTGTCATTCTCCCCTTCACGAGCCAAACAAATGATTTGCTTCTGGTTGCGCCACTTGTAGGCGGAATGACCGGTGAACTCACAGTGACTAACCTGCCGCGCAATCGTCTTCCAGTGATCACCACGATCCACCGACAAAAAAGCCTCATGGACGCAGTTGCCGTTAACAGACTCGCAGACCTCGCCTGTGAAGATGATCCAGTCTTTCTTGTCGGGATGGAAGGAGAACGGGTTACCGCGAATCGGGATATGGGGGAGGTCAAATTCATGCCAGTTGAGACCGCGGTCAACAGTGTAAATGACCTTCTTGACAATATCATCAGAGCTCTGAGGAGACACAGTCAAGAACACGGCATCCTTGAAGTTGGAGTGCGGGTAAATCCCATGCACCCGATACTTGTCAAGAATACGGTTCCACGTCTTGCCTTGATCTGTCGTAAGCCAAAGCTTGTCCTCAACAACCTGCTCATTCCCATAAAATCCGTACGGTCGGACAATAACAGTCTCATCGCTTTGGCTGCTAGAGTCACCACGCTCCAGATAGATCTTTTCAAAGTGCTTCAACTGAGTGTCAAAGACAAACTGGTCATTACCAATAGCCCCGTCCTTGCCACCATCACCAGGAGCCGGAGTTGACGGCGCATCAGTCGAGTCCTTGCACTTACGATCCACCAAGTCATCCTTTTGCTCTCCACTGGGCCGCTTGCACCGGTTGCCGGGAATCAGGCGCCAGCCAGACGAACCCTTGAATATGGCGTCCGGCTTCTGATCTTTGCATACACCATCGGGGGCAATAACAGGGCCGGCCACGTCGCACTTATCGCCCTTGCGAACAAAGTTGTAGTCACACTCAAAGTCCTTGTCCGAGCATTCACAAGGCTCCGACTTGGGCACAGGCTGGGTGTAGGCCTTCTTGTTGAAGCAGTCAGCATCAGCCTTGCGCCGACGGTAGGTCAGCTTCGATCCCATCACACACGTCGGCTTGCCGTCGTCATCTACACGAGCATGGAAGTCCTCCATATCCTTATCATTACAGGTGCGGCCTAGAAGCCCGTCAAAGTCGATGGTGATGAGGTGGAACATTTCGCGAGCGTTGGTGTGGCCTTCAAGGATGAACTTGAGCAGAGAGGAATCGTCATCAGTGAACAACATCTCGGGCTGAAGTTTGATGTCGTTGGGCAGCTTGACTTGTTCCCACGTGGCGCCATAGTTTAATGAGTAGGAGAGCTCACTAACATCCTCGTTGCGCGTATCAGGAATCGCAATGAGAACAGAACCTTGGTCACCAAAGGCGTACATGTGAGGACCTGAGAGAGCCTTGTTCCAAGTGAGACCAGCATCAACTGAGACATACAGATCGGCATCCTTGAATGCTTTGAGCGAGTCACCAGTGTTACCATTCGCCAGAACTAGACCCGGAACTGGGCTCGAGAACATTGGACCAATGTTGTTGGTTTCCGTAATAGAGTGCAAGTGAATGCGATCGCTTCCACTCATAATATTCTCAAAAGTACGTCCATCATCAAAAGAGATTCTAGACACTAGCCTCTTTGGCTCATCGGGCTTCTTCTCAACGTCTTCCCAGTTTTCCACAGTGTTGACCAGATATACACCAGGTACAGAGCTGACCTTGGAGAAGTCTACGTGGCCACGCATATTGCGGTTCGTATGCTCCATGTTTTCAGTGAAGTATGTGCCGTTTGAATTACTCGTGAATAAAACGCCCATGGGGTTAGACGGCCGTGTCGTCATAACGTCAACTTGAATACTGTAGTTGGTGCTCTCAAGAACAGTGTACGCTTCCTGGTTCAACCTATGGTCGTGGGTTGTCGGGAACATTGCACGGTGCCATGTCTGGGTATCGTCACTGACATAGAGCCCCATCTCATCCGTTCCGAGGGACACCGTAGCTGCCAACATGTACTTTTTGACGATTGCCAAGTTGACTACACCAAGAACCCCCCTACCGCTCTCCATCCTCACCTCAGCCTCATCAATCTTGCCATCGGTGCTAGCGGCAAAGAAATTGTCAGAGTAGAATAATCTCTGGTCCTCCTTGAAGGGAGAGAAAAAGTCGCGCACGACACACATCACACGGTCCCGATCCAGCGTAGACGATCCAGTGGTAAACTCGGGTGTTGACTTGGCCCACCAGCATCCCTCAATATCGGTGCGCAACGGCGAAGCAATATCCTTGAAGTTGTTGGTTGTGTACATGGCCGCTTCTTCACAAAAGATGCTCTCGCACTTCATGCCATTGAAGATGACGCGATCCGGATCCGAGGCATGGAAGTACAAAATGTCAGGCCGCAGGCCGCTAGTAAAGGCCCCGCTATCAAACTTGGTCCACGTCTTCCCCTTATCCATCGTCTTCCAATGGTCTCGCTCGCTAGACAGAACAAAGGCGCGATCCGAGTCGAACTCGTGCATGACGAGCATATAGGCCTCTCCAGCCGGCAGACCGTCAACCTTGTCCCAACTATCGCCGCCATCAGTGGATTTGTATATGGTCTTGTCCTCAATGTTGTGAAAGAGCAAGATATCGGAGTTGTCAAAGTAGTTGACGTTTTCGGGTCGTGCAGAGAACGAGCTGACATGCAGTGTCGGCTCTTTTGCAGCCGCAAAACCGGGCCAGAGCAAGCTGCTAGCAGCTAGCAATTGCGCTACTGAGCCCCAGGCGGCGCTGTCGTCTCTGATGCGCATGGTGAATGTGTATATGAAAATGGGCAATATTTAGATGAAAATCTTCAATATATAGTTGATTGTAGGGATTGTTTGTAATCGTGTGTGTGTGTGTGTGTGTGTGTGTGTNGGGGGGGTCGTCGTTTGTCGTGGAGGGGAAGCTCTAAGATGGGCTTCACGATATCTGTGGAACGAAAACACAGCTTTCAATTGGCCGTTAGTTTAGTCATTTGTCTTGTTTTTCTTTTATCTTTTTGCGTTCGTTGCAAAGTCAAATATCGGTACCGAACAAGTCGCAATTAGCCACTAGTACCTGATATAAATCGGTACCTAGAGAAATTGATTCGGTTCGTGTCTAAAAAGAGGGGGAGGAAGGAGGGGATATTCGACAACAACCAACTCGTTTTCGCTAGGCGAGCTTTCTGTTAGCTGTCAGCTGCTAATCGCCAAGGGCGGAAAGCTAACTCTGGAGCTTTTCTATGTTTAGAGATGCTTGGTTATCTGGGTTGGCGTACCGATTGAAAGGAGCGGCCGGCCTCTCTCAACGTAAGCTTACGAATATATGAAGATTATAGGAACCACAGAAGCAAGGCAGCAAATCGATGTACGTAAATGCAGAATTCAATGGCAAAGAAAGTGAGAAAAAAATAGAATAAACAAACAAAAGAAGAGGGAACAATTGATGAAATTGAATTGGTGAAATTTTTAAAAAAATAAAAAATAAAAAATAAAAAAAAATAAACAATAAAAAGCCAAGGCTTTCGATATTCAAAGCACAAACAAGGTGTTTTCCTGTGTATGACTTTTGGTTGATGCACAATGCAAAGAGAGAGAGAGAGGATTTAGGTTGAAGGAAAGAAAGAGAAAATAAAAGAAAAATACAAGGCAAGGCTACAGGATAGAAAGAAGAGTTGGAGTTTTTGTTTGACTGACGACAACTAGTACCAAATAAATAAATAGACGACATCACATACGGGTATTCTCAAACAAGTACTTTGATCAGTATAAACAGTCAAGTCACCACGATTTCACAAAGGCCTGTCTCTAGAGAGAGTCGACAAGAATGACTTGCATCTTTGTCGGTCAATATGTGACGATATCCGCCGATTACGCTTGTACAGGGAAACAAGGACAGGTATAACAGTATATATAATGCGTCACTGATCAGGCCCGCAATGTATGACTAAAGTTGCAAGACTGTTATCAGTAAAAAATAGCCACTGGCAATCCAGAGATGGGAGAGATATACGAGCAATGCCTCCAAAGGAATACCCGGCTTCTATATATGTATATAAATATATATATATATATATTCCACCATATCTCCATAGTCCTTCTCTCTGTTTAGTTCTCCATGTTTTAATACGACGTCGTACATATATGCGAATAACCCATCACCTTTGTCTCTGATTCTATCAGAGACAACCTGACGTTCAAGAGGCGTCTGTCAGGGAAAAAAGAGCCAAACGTCATACAAGGTGAAAGCACCACCACCAACATCTAGCCCAACAATATGCCCAAGACTACTCGATAACATGGATATTTCCCCCAGAGATATACCGAAATACCGAGTCACTCTATATCTGTCGTATAAGCCCCCCAAAATATATACTCATTATCATCATCACAAGTTACCTCCCCGTCTATCTACAGCTACCAAAAATCCCTCCCTCCCCCGCACATTGGCATCCTGTGTACTTACATCCCAGGGTTTTTCTTTTATTCTTTCTTCTCTAATTTTATCTTACCCATACCTACTTTATCCTTTCTATATATACCCTATTCACAAAACCAATCACTCTCCTCCCTCACCCTCATCATTCCCCTTTCATCGTTATCTTTCATCCGATCTCTATATCAAAAGGGGTTCCAACCCACTCCGCCAACAACCCTCCAACTTCCCCTGCATTCCCAAAAGACACCACATAAAGTGCCTCCATCCCCCCCAAACAAAATCCCTATCCCTCCTCATCCGCCCCGATATTCCAGGGGNGGGGGGGGGGGGGAACTCTTCTCCCCCCCGTCCCCTCCATTTGCTAGTTCCCAAGCCATGTTCTTGGTACAACAAAGGAGACTGTAGCTCTGCCCCCCCCCCTTTCTTCTTCTTTTTTATGTCTCAAAAAACCTTTTGACGAATAAGCTTGTTTTATTCATGTAGTAGCAACGAAAAATATACCTTTTTGGTACTTACAAAGGACCTTTAAACATACCTCGAAAGAAAAGAAAAAAATAATAAAAAAAAAACAAAGCAAACGCCCAAAACTCCGCCAACCCAGATTCTTCGACAATGGTCTCCCTCTAACCCTATACCACACATCCCTAAATGGGCTTGATCTTAAAGTGTAGAGCCGTCAGACTAAACACCAACGCCTTCAAGTCCTGTACCAAATAATAAAACACTCGCAGACCCTCGGGATCGTCACTTTCGTTGACGTCGATAAGTGCACCGATCTTGGCAGTCTCAAAAGAGATGTGGTCGTTGCCGAGGCGTATCTCGAGTTCCTGGCGGCCGTCCTTATTCTTTTGGGGCCACTTGGCGTCATCTTCCCTGTATAGACATTAGTAAAAGATGACTTGATGAAATCATAGACATCTCGAGTTATTGGGCCGTAGGGACATCTTACTTCATAATATCGCTGGACTTGACGATGCGCTTGATCTCGTCAACGAGTACCGAACTAAGGTACACTGTAGTATTGGTTGTTAGCATCATAGAGCTTCCATCCATATAAAAAAAACCCTGTCTGAAGGAACATGCCAAACTTACTCTCCTTGCGAATCAAACTATCATTGCGGTAGTTGGAGTTGTTGGCGTACCGCGCCACTGCACTCCGCCCATCACCGACGACTCGGATGTCAAACTCTGCGCACCGAAAATGTTAGTACCTTTTCCACCATCATTTTCCATATCCTCATGATCTGGAAAAACTGCCATTCAAAGTCCATGCGCCGAGTATATATGGACTCCTTCCATCCGGATATTCTATCGCAGACATTCCGTAAAGTACATCATGTGACGTACCGAGGAACTCGTGGCCAAATTTACCCGAGTGACCGGAGCTATAATACACATTGTTAGCATCTGTGTTTCTTCTCTAGCTAGATTTCCCCGTTATTATGTCAACGGCGCATGCGCGCAAAGCTTTGTAGAGCTCCAGGAAGACATCCAACTAAGCATCGTCGAGTCCCCCCCACCGTTGCATCCCCCCATCGCCACCAACGTCCACATACTAATACCGAATGTAAAACGGATCCGCCGTATTCGCCGTCATGATTCCAATATCTCGAGATTGGTGCTCGTAGATGCCCCCTTCCCGCGTTGCGCTGGTCGTTTGTCTCGTCGGGGTCGTTCGTTACTTCAGCACGTTGCGTGTACGTTGAGTGGTGCTCTTTGTGATCGCTTTTGTCGAGAATTAGGGTATACTTGATACTTTAATGTAACAAAAACAATTATCGATGGCGGAATTCAATGTGGTGTTGCAACCGGGTGTCGCCCTGAGCTTGTGAAGCTTGCGCTTGTTACTGTGTCCAAAGTTTAGGAATGGAGATGAGCCGGGGATTTACCGAGGGTTAATAGTATGGAGTTACTGTATGCTGATAACCCTACCAATCCCAATACCTTGACAGAGCTACCGGAAACTCGCTGCTTTGATTCTGACTACTACGCCCATCATGGAAGAACAAATGCGCGCCCACTTCTTCACCCATGGTCAACGAGTATGGACTTCCCCCCC
>MKGJ01000562.1:3261-14456 GCA_002018255.1 Bretziella fagacearum | reverse complement strand
CCCCCCCCCTCGCGTCAAAGTTCCCAATGTGGAATTTCCCAATTCAAGCAAAAAGGAAGTGAAACCTCCGTATTTCTCCGTAAATTAAACTGACAAATAAATATATACGATTCCATCATAGTGACACATGGAAAGAGTGTGCAAAATTATGTCCCCTTGTGGGAACTGCGCAAATCGGCTTCACAGAGCAGAAGCGTCATGCATCCAAGTACATACATCGATGTCGTTTTTGGAATACATTTCGTAATGAATGGTACGAATCATTCACTCGGGGATTCCACTCGGAGTATCTTCCTCTTGTGCGTAGAAAGCTACGGATATTGAATGGGGAAGAGCACCAGTCATAGTCCCGTGCATCCAAAACTTGGCCACTTGACCACTCCAAGTAACTATATCCTATTCATCGTTCCAGCTCCCCACCACTACTAGCCTCTACCCCCCCCCCCCCCCCTCCACCATGGCCACTCATTCTCGAAACGGCATATCCAGCCAGTACCTGCCTATTTCTCTTCATGGAGGGTCCTCAGCTGTGAATCTGATGTCAACTACATTCATCCATATGACCGTCCATGCCGGCTATCAGCCTATCCCCCAGCCATATCACCGGGGGATCCCTCCTCCAAACGGCAATTAACCTCGGAGGTATCATATCGACTGTGTTATATCTCAACCTTACCTTACACAGCGTACAATCCATGTGTACTCTCGACAGTCTCACCTAGAGTAGAACCATCGACTCTCTGACCGTCTCCCCCCTCATCTTCAGCCGCCACAACCGCTACCAACAAGCTGGTTAAATACACACCTCTCTCTCTCTCTCTCCTTAGAGACACCCCTCCCTCTTAATTTCTCTTTTTCCCTTTTCCACTGGCAACCGTGCTGAAATCTCCCAATGCAAAGATGTCGTGGGGTCCTTTGCGGTGGGTCTCTACATAGTGGTTGCGCACACGCAGTTTTCAAGTACGTCTGATGAAATGTAGGCCGTCTCAGACGGATGCCTGCAGAGGAGGTGCACTCAGGGAGGGATATCTTCTTTGGGAAGATGCATGAAAATGAAGGTGGACAAAAGCCATGCATAGGATCTAGCAACTGCGTTTTATCATGAGGGCTTACTCCGAGAAAGGAAAAAGAAAAAGGGGAACGCCGTAATCTCAGTAATGATAGACTCGGACATGCAGACGGTATCAAAAAAAAAAAAGAAAAAAGAAAAAAGAAAAAGGATGATACGACTGTTGCTAGATCAGGTCACCGATGAGAGAGATATGGGAGATTAGTACTTTTCTAGGAACATTTCCTTTCACCCAGCATCATTTTCCTCTCTCAGTCTCTATCCCTTTCATGTTCCCCTTTGGGAATATATACCCAAGCATGCAATGGTCTTATCATCCCTCTACTAGCAGTTTTATCCCAATGAATAAGCTCCAACGATACCCATAAATCCCCAGTGTCTCTTTCTCTCAAACCGCCCAAAGTACTCGCACCCGGGTGTTCTTCATTTCTCGCTTAACACTGACCAATAGACAAACAGCTTCATGTGATAATGACTGCTCATCGCCATGTTAGGCTGGACCAACTTGAATCTTTTTGAATCTCAGCCTAAAGATATCATTGTCTGGCATAAATGGCCGTCAGACTCAAAAATAATTGGCCACATGGGGGGTCCGGTGCCGCACCTGCAGAGTTTCTCGGAGTCTCTTGCTCTCTCTAATGATACCCAAAGGTAGCAACCCAATCACCGAAAAAAAAAAAGGAAAAAAAAAACAACAACCCAAAACTCTATATTCACTTCTAGACTCCCCACTGTCATCATTCTCTCCACCATATCACTGATGTTCGTGGCAACGGTAGACAAAAAGGCGTGAATGCCCAATTGCAGGAAGCTCTGGCCACTTGACCATTTCTGGGCTAAATGTGGAAGCGGTTAGCGATTAGGCGAGCAAAGGGACCGTCAATCATGCCACTTTCGTTATGGAGCAAGATGAGGTAGCGTTGATGGCGACATTTTGGAAGAGGGGGAGAATAGAGAGAGAGAGAGCGGGCCATGTAGAGAGGTTACGGGATTGGTGCGGGATTGGTAAAGGTAAAGACGTATGTGAAACGTCTGTTTTTTTTTTCCTCGGAAGTATATGAAATTTCAGTTGGGACATGTGATAAAGGGGACCTCGATGTTGTGAATAGTGTTCTTGACTGCACTTGTACTTGCACCAATGCTACCCAAGCAGGTTGCCTAAAAACCACTCATTGGGTAGAAGTTGGATATAAAGTCTTGTGATGACATCATTTCAACGCTTGATACTCTCAGTATCACGGTGACGAAGCTTTATTCGTGGTTTTACGAGATCCACTATACTTGTCATTATTTTCGGTATATCCTTCTATGTCGAATATCGGAGTTGCTTTTGATAGAAATTGGTTGCACAAGCTTAGCTTCATGTTGTACACTAATAGTTCAACTGAGATAGGGTTAGGGTATGATATACATCCAGCAAGGATTAGACTACTCACAATCTGACAATGCAATTCAACAATGCTGACGATCAACAATTCTTTGGCATCAATCAGCAATGACAAAAAGGGTCTACTAAATCGAAACAATCTGTTGGCATTTGAACTTCTATCTGTCATCATTGTGCCTTCCGATTCTGACCAACCTGTTTGCATGCAAGGCTGATTGGTATTACTAAGCACACATCCCAGTAAATGCTCTCTGATTGGCTGCTGCGCACAATTTTGGCGGATCTGAACTTTTTTCATCAAAATCTCAGCCTGATGCAAGCAATCCGCACGTAGCATTCGCCTTCACGATCTAAATCTTGGTGCCCTTTCTTGTACTGTTTGGAATCCCTTGTTCTTTTCTACTATAGCCACACAGTCTTCAAGCTTTAAACTCATTCCCAACTTTACCCACCAAAATCATCACCATGACCATGACCAGCCTCAAGAGAGCTGGTGATGCCGACCCTCTGGCCGCCAACGTCTCTAGCAAGGCGTATGTGCGGTCTACCCGCAGCGGCAAGGTTCAGAAGATTGTCAGAGAAGTATACCTACGCCAGGACATTCCGTGCTCTTCAAAACTCTGTTATCAGTGCTACGATTCCGCTCCCAGAGATGCCCGCAACCAGGGTAGGTTTAGAATCTCATTCACGCCCGCATGACAGCCAAGATTCACTAACATGGTACTCCTCTAGTGCAACCATTCATCCTCTCCGACAAGCCCCTCGGCTCCAAGGTCTTCCCCAACGGCCGGTATCTTTTGCCCGACACCAACATCCTTCTGAACGGCATGGATGTCTTTGAGCAAAGCGATGCCTTCTGTGACGTCATTATCCTGCAAACTGTCCTCGAGGAGCTTAAGAATCGGTCACTACCCCTCTACAATAGACTGATGGGCCTCATCAACAGCCAAGACAAGCGGTATTACGTCTTCTTCAATGACTTTAGACTTGAGACATATGTCGTCAGAAATGACAAGGAGAGCATCAACGACCGCAACGATAGAGCCGTCAGAAGGGCAACGCAATGGTACAATGAACATTTGACCAAGACTGTTCGTGGAAAAAAGGTCCCACCGACAGTCCTCATTACCAACGACAGAGATTGTCTGGCCAAGGCCCAAGCCGACAAGATTCCCGCCCTTAGCCTCTCTGATTACCTTTCCAACGTCGAGGATGGTGACCGGTTAGCGGACTTGGTTGCCGATAACCAGGCTCAGGTTTCATTCTCAAAGGCTGTCAAGATGCTCTACCCCGAATATTACACAATGTCCAAGATGATGACTGGCGTCAAGGCTGGTCTCATGCATCAGGGTCTCTTTAATGTGTCACAGTACAACTACCTCGAGGGCTCCATCAAAGTGCCCGCCTTCCCCAAGCCGTTGGTTATTCTGGGTCGCGAGAGCATCAACAGAGCAGTCGATGGCGATCTCGTCGTTGTCGAGATCCTCCCCAAGAACCAGTGGAAGACCCCCACCACCACCATTGTAGAGGAAGAGTCCATCACCAAGGACGAAAACGCCGATGCCGAGGAGGGCACCGACATCGTCTCGGCCAAGGAGAAAAAGGCCCTGCAGGATGAAGCTCGTCAGTCTCAAGCTAATGGCAGCGAAAGCCATGCACAACCTACCGCCAAGGTCATTGGTGTCATTAAGCGCAACTGGAGGCAGTATGTCGGTCACATTGACCCGACATCCGCTTCCAAGGCTTCCGGTCAAGGCCGCAAGCAAGACAGTGTTTTCCTTTTACCCATGGACAAGCGTGTTCCTAAAATCAAGCTGCGGACTCGCCAGGTGTCGGAGCTTTTAGGAAAGCGTCTCCTGGTGACCATTGACGCTTGGCCGCGGGATTCACGTCACCCTACTGGCCATTTGGTGCGTAGTCTGGGAGAGATGGAAACAAAGGCAGCAGAGACTGAGGCGTTGCTTTTGGAGTGGGATGTTCAATACCGGCCCTTCCCCAAGACTGTTCTGGATTGTCTTCCGGTGGAGGGCCATGACTGGAGGGTTCCAGCCGAGACAAGTGACCCGGGCTGGCGGGACCGTGAGGATCTGCGGCATCTGTTGATTTGCAGTATTGACCCCATTGGATGCCAAGATATCGACGACGCCCTACACGCCCGGCCATTGGAGAACGGAAACTTTGAGGTCGGTGTCCACATTGCCGACGTCTCGCACTTTGTCAAACCTGGCAACGCCATGGACACTGAGGCTAGCATCCGTGGTACCACCGTATACATGGTTGATAAGCGTATTGATATGCTTCCGCCCTTGCTTGGTACCGATCTGTGCTCGCTGAAGCCATATGTCGAACGTTATGCTTTCTCGACATTGTGGGAGATGACTCCCGATGCCGAGATTCTCAGTGTTCGCTTCGCCAAGTCGGTTATCAAATCCCGGGAAGCCTTTTCATACGAGCAAGCTCAGCTTCGCATTGATGATTCATCCATGCAAGATGACCTCACCAACGGCATTCGTGCCCTGTTGCGAATGTCCAAGAAACTCAAACAGAAGCGTTACGACGCCGGCGCCCTCAGTCTTTCATCTCCCGAGGTCAAGGTGCAAATGGAATCTGAAACCTCGGACCCCATCGATGTCAAGACCAAGGAACTCCTCGATACCAACTCCCTTGTCGAAGAGTTTATGCTTCTCGCCAACATTAGCGTTGCTGCTCGCATCTACGATGCTTTCCCCCAAACCGCCATGCTCCGCCGCCACGGTGCCCCCCCGCGCACCAACTTTGACGAACTCGCTACCCAACTCCGTGTCAAGAAGGGTATGGAACTGCGTGTTGACTCTAGCAAGGCTTTGGCCCACTCACTCGACACCTGTGTCGATGCCGCAAACCCTTTCTTCAACACTCTTGTCCGCATTCTCGCCACCCGTTGCATGATGTCGGCCGAATACTTTTGTGCCGGAACCCAGGCGTACCCCGAGTTCCGCCACTATGGTCTTGCATCGGATATATACACTCACTTTACGTCGCCTATTCGTCGTTATGCCGATCTGGTTACTCACAGACAGTTGGCTGCTGCCATTGAATACGAGCCGGTTCACCCGTCTCTGCGGTCACGTGGAAAACTAGAGGCTGTTTGCAAGAACATCAACATTCGACACCGGAATGCACAGATGGCTGGCCGTGCCAGTATTGCATACTATGTTGGCCAGGCCCTCAAGGGTCGGGCAGCAGACGAGCAGGGATACATCATGCGGATCTTCAGCAATGGATTTGTGGTGTTTGTGCCGAGGTTTGGGGTAGAGGGTTTGGTGCGGTTGAGAGATTTGGCGGAGCCGGAGCCGGAGGCTGAGTTTGATGCGGATAACTATGTGCTCAAGACTTCGGGTAGCCGGTCGATCAAGGTGGAGTTATTCCAGGTTGTCAAGGTCCGGGTCAGTGATAGCAAGGATGAGGCTACGGGTAAGCGTGACGTCAAGATTGAGTTGTTGGAGACTTGAAAGGGAGAGAAAAAGAGAGGGAGGAAATGATATACCACGAAAAGTCCCAAGATTCTTTGTTTGTAATTTTTCATGATATCAAAATAGAGCACTTTCAAACCAGATCACGTGAACAAGTTCTAGAAGAAGCTAAACATAATCATTGAGATGCAAAGTGGCCAACTAATCTTTTTATTTTCCAAAAATCCCAGAACAGAACAGATGAATCAAAGACGCCCAGACGCCGATGCTTTCCTCCCGGAGACCGCTGCGTCATTCCACAGCCGGTATCTACCGAGAAGAGGGTAGTAAGTACTTTTTATGTCATATACTAAAACATCACAGCAAGATCACCAGCAATTTACTCCTCCCATAACATCCGCCGAACTACCATCATCCCCCCACAGACCATCCAGCTTGAACTCTGCTGCCCATTCCGTAACAATCTGCTTCTGGTCGGCCGCCGGCTCATCCGCCCTTTTATGCTCGGAAGCCACCGGCGTATTAACACCCTCAACAGCCAGAACCGGAGCCTCAGCCCAGCCCTGGATACGACCGTCTCTCCAATCTGTCACCACCGTCATGGCAGCAGCCGAGATATTCGGGATACCACCGCGTCCCAGACGCCCTCTCTTCCGCGCAACCTGCACCAGGAAATCAGTAGTGAGATCCGCACCCTGTCCCACCAGCGGCGGAATATCGTAGACATCCAGCAGCTTGTCAAACAGCCCCGGTTGCTCCGATAGTCTCTGTAACAGCAGCGTAACCGCCGGCACAGGATCGTCAATTTGCTTTGGCGGCACCGCATTCAGTAGAACCAACTGCGCATGCGCCTGCGTCGCCGCAGTCATTGAAACCAACGACCCCTCTAAGCTCAAAGGCCCCGTTGACGGGAAGATGATACCGGGTGAATCCAACAATGTCAACTTGCTGTCAATCTTGACCTGGCGGATGGCAGTGGTGACACCAGCCTCGGCACCGGCCGGGCACGCGCGGGTCCTTGAGCCAGCTTTGCCGCCAAGGCGAGCAAGTAGCGCATTGATCACTGACGACTTGCCGACATTGGGATATCCAATGACACCAACGGAGACGGCGCGCTTGATCTGGCGGGAGGCTGCAAAGGCCTTGAGGGCCCGGAAGAGCGCAGAGCTGGTAGACTGGACGGTCATGTCCTTGTGGGTAAAAGTGTGGGCATTGGGCGCCGGGATGGACGCACGCAGGGGGAGCGTAGGGAAGAAGCGACGCAGGTGGCCGAGCCAGTCGCGGAGAACCTTGGGAGGCACCAGGTCAACCTTGTTGAGGATGAGAATCAGGCGTTTACCGCCGTTGGCGGCAGCCATGACGCTGCGTTCGACATCGCGGGAACGGGTACCCTCGGGGTCACGGGCGTCGAGGACGTACAAGACAACGTCAGCCTGCTCGACGACATCCTTGAAGACCTTGTCGTGGGCGCGGCGGGAGGCGGCTTGGTCGAGGCTGATTTCAACGTCAGAGCCCTCGGCATCGGACATGTCGTCTTCGTTGTCTTGGGCGAGACGGCGTTCGTAGTCGTCGGCAGCACGGCGGGCGGAGGCAATGAGGGCGGCCATGGGATTGGTGGAGTCGGCGTCGGAGTTGTCGTCTTCGTCCATGGCAGTCTCGTCAAAGTCTTGGTCGTCGTCGTCAATCATTTGGTCGTCGTCGTCTTCGACTTGGGTGGTTTCGGTGCCAGTGCGGGCGGCCTTGAGTTGTTCCTTTTTGCGGGCGGCCTGCTCGGCCTTGCGTATCCGGGTCTCTTCAATCTCCTGGAGAATCTTCTCTTTGTAGGGGAAGAGACTGGGGATACCGGGATCCTTTTTGAGCTTGGACTTCCATTGGGGGTTCTTTTTGGCGAGCTTTCTGTCCTTGCGCTGCTTGGAGTTGGAAGCCTTTTTAATGTTGGACCGAAGACGAGTGGTCGAGCGCTTCGACTTGGGCTCTGGATGGTTGATATTGCGGTTAGTTGATAGACTCTAGATGGACGTAACCGCTCTGTGGGAGGACTTACTCTTGGGCTTGTTAATATTGCCGGCCATTTTTGGTGATCTCTTAGTCTCTTATAGGCTGAAAATGGCACAATATCCAAGGGAGACTCGGCAATCATCACCACAGATATTCCAAGCTTACAAAGAACATCCCACTACAATCCCAAAACACTTTTTTTTTCTGCCGTAGTCCACCGCTTCAAGTGAGCCCCACTATTGTTATCACCGCTTTCCTAAAGTAGCGGGTATTTTGAATCCCAATACGCCACATCAGTGCGCCATGTTTCCAGCTTAATTGTGGCGTTTGTACTCCAAAAATGGATACTCCGTCCCCCCGCTTCTGATCTCCGACACCGTCCCGAAATGAAACACGCTGTAAGATGATTGGCTCCGGAACCCGCATCGGACATTGCCTCCTCGAAAAGAAAAGCAAAAAGCGAGTTCCGGTAGACGCCCCGTCCAACGTGTTCTTTAATCCCGTTTTGCCTTGACAAAGAGCTACCACAGCCAGATTCTACACATATAAATATCAACCCGTATCTTTGTTTCTGTGTCTCTGACTTTACAAGTTACTCGTTCTTTTGAGGCATTTATACACATCATTACATCATTCGCCATGGCTGCGCTGAGAGAATCCGAACCTGTTCAGGCGACCTTTGACGCTCTCTTGTTTGACATGGACGGGACCATCATCGACTCGACCGCCGCCGTAGTCAAGCACTGGGGAGTGTAAGTTTTGTCCAGTAGCACTCACGTATGCAACTCTTATCTAATCAGCCTTGTAGAATTGCCGCTGAGATCGGCACCACTCCCGAAATCATTCTGCAGACTTCCCATGGCCGCCGTAGCATTGACATGCTCCAGACCTTGTGCCCCAAACTCGCAACTTGGGATTGTAAGTCATTGCCTATAGTATCTCTCTTCACTTGCTCCCATTTTCTCTCTAACTCTCCCAATAGACGTCCGTGAAATGGAAGGCCGTCTCCCCCGTGAACATGGTGACGGCGCCGCCAATATCCCCGGCGCCCGCCCCCTCATCAACAGCCTCATATCCGCCTCTGTCCCCTGGGCCATTGTCACTTCTGGCACTGAGCCGCTCGTCTACGGATGGATTGACTGCCTTTCTCTTCCTAAACCCCAGACCCTGGTGACGGCGGAGTCAGTGTCGGACGGTAAGCCGGCGCCGTTATGTTATCAGTTGGCGAAGAAGCAGATGGGGTTTGAGGGGAGCAGTGATGTGTTGGTTTTGGAGGATGCGCCGGCGGGGATTCGGGCGGGCAAGGCGGCGGGGTGTCGGGTGGTGGGGTTATTGACGAGCCATACTTTGGAGCAGGTGGCCAAGGCGGAGCCGGATTGGATTGTTAAGGATTTGGAGTCTGTGAAGGTGGTCAAGGTGGATGGAGGGAGAGTGACGGTTGAAATTTCAGGCATAGTGAAGGTGTAGTGGAACTAGATACGAGCATAGCATGTAGCGGTATGTATATAGACACGGGTATACCTATCTTCTTCAACGCTACCCCCCCCTCTGACTACACAGCCCCAATATATTCCCCCCCTCCCTTTACGACTTGAGCTCACCCGGGTCAGCTGGCTTTGTTTCAGTCATTACATGCATGTCACCAGCCGGTAGCAAAGTGTACTAAAGGGAAGCTTGCAGCGGTACCCCGAGGCGGGAAGCAAGGGCGGAGTTCCCCTTTAGGGATATGCACGTCAAGATGGGGGGAGATAATGCGAGTGTGATTGCCTCCCTGTAGAAGGGAACATTGTTAATCATTTGAAGGGGTCTGATCTAGAAAGATTTGAGGTAACATTCCTAAGACGTTAATTACAATAGGGAAGCCTAGAAAGGTTGTATTATAGTTAGGGTTAGGGTGTTTGCTATGATACCATGTGAACAAGCTGACATCACACCGTACCTGCAACCATGTTTACATCTATTACAATCCAAAGGCCTATAAGACATCTCTCCGTACACGATTAGAAGATGCACATGTTCTTAAACAAATGACGGAGACAAAGTAAGGCACCACAGCCAGACAAAGGCCGGCCGCAGCTGCTGTGCGAGTCTAGGTCTTTTTCAGCACTCGCCCGCCGGCATGTGGCCTTGCGCCGCTTACACACTTGACGCCTACTGTAACGGAAATGTGCTGGTAGAGCGGTTGCTGCATGTTTAGGCGGGTGGGCTTGTTTAACCGGGAGTAAAAGTCGAGTGGTGTTTTGTGTTGCATGTCACGGTGAATTGCATGTTATGAGGAGCTGCAGGTTGTTGTAGTGTTGGGATATGATGTAGTGGTTACGTTGAGGAGGGTGGATGTAGTTAGTGTCACGGCCAATGTTTGGTTATTGGCTACAGATATCATCAGGGCGCGGCCCTACGCCGTCCGTGTCCTCGGCACAGTTGCCGTCCAAGCATATCCGACCGCCAACTGCACGACCACCCTTCACAGAAGCCCCGAAAACGATACTGGTAGTTTACTCTAAGACCCTTTGAAAGACCGTCGGGTGTCCATATATTCCATCTCGTCATCGTAAACAACTCAACGCCGTCTCTTTCCCCTCTCGGCCTCCGCCTCCGCCTCCATCTTCGACGCCACCGACTATAAACCCTGGCAGCTCCACATCCCCCCACCGCACTCTCTCGCATTGCTCATCGAAATAATCACCCTTTGCCCTTCTCCCAGGCCTTTGCTCCAGTGTCTCGACGTTGTGTCACCAGCCGCAATTGTACGAGATTTGCCTTTGTAACGTAACGCAGCAAGTACAGACGAACGGTCTGCAAGCGAACCTACTCTTGTATCTACTTACAAGTATCTAGTTCTGATTTGAGGAAACGGAGTGAATCCAAGAACTGGTTATACAGACTCGTGTTGTAGCTAGACACGGCCACGAGCTGGACGAGATTCTGTGATTTCCCGGTAGACAAATCATGAGTCTGCTTGGGGGGAGGAGGTGAGGATGAACGGGAACCGAGTAGATTTTTTGACCTAATTTGGGAGGGGAGTGCAGGTAGAGAGGGTTTGTCTCTGACGGAGGCTTGGGTCTGTGGAACAGTGGCGGCGGCGACATGGTGGTACGAATGCAGCTCGCGTCGGGGGAGGAGGGATTCGAAGAGGTGCTGTATGTATAAGAAAGTCGGTAGTTTATTGAAAAAAAAAAGGCAAGAGATGTGTTGAGCAGATATGGCAATATTGAAATAGTTGAAAAGAAGAGTTCTTGTTGATGTATGAAGTAGTTCTGCCGGTGTTCAACCGGAGTTCCAGCGGGGG
>MKGJ01000561.1:0-11945 GCA_002018255.1 Bretziella fagacearum | reverse complement strand
AAAAAAAAAAAAAAAAAAAAAAAAAAGAAAAGAATATGGAGGTTGGAAAATAGCGATTTGGCAGGATATATAGATTTATATAGATATATAAAGTTGATGAGATTAGTAATCGTGGTTGAATATGGGAAGTTACTAAATATAGAAGACATGGGCAAGGTAAATGGTAATTACTTACTAGGAAAAGATGAGTCAAATTTGTTAATCCGGGTGAGCTTAAATGAGAGGAAAAAAAAGAAAAAAAAGACCCCAAAAAACAAGGGAAAATTAGGTATAATGCCAAGATGATGTCATTGTAGTGGGTTCAGATCATCCGGGTGAGTAGGAGGGATTTGGATTGGGAAGAGGGAGGGAGGGAGGGAGAGAGAGAGAGAGAGAGAGAGAGAGAGAGATATTGGAGGAGGTTTCTTGGTGCCTTGGATTTTCTTTGGGGGAAAAGATGGAAAGAAGGGATTATAAATCTTCTTTTTCTTTCTTCTTTTCTTTATTCTTTTCTTTCTTCTTGTCTCTTTTTTGTTTTTTGTTTACAAGTGGAATTTTACTTTGTTGTTGTTGTTGTTGTTGAACTTGAGTCAATAGTGGGCTTCTTTCTGATTCGATAGACTTAGTCAGCATTTCTACAAACGGAAATTGCTTCAAACAACACAAAGTGAAATCAACCACAAAATCCTCGATTATCGACGGACTTGGTACGAAATACAAGACGAATCGTTATCGATACAGGCCGTTCAAAGGGTCATCAACTACTTGATCGGCATCTAGCTACTTACATTTAGTAACACACTATACCCAAAGACTACGAACTATATATCAAGACCTCTCGTCGATCAATACCCCCCCCCCCGCGGAGAAACGTCTCTGGTTCCACATCACCAACACGTGAGCACAGGCTTTTTGTCTTGAACCCTACATCATCTCACAAGCATCACATCAATTCATCTCTCGACCATTGCACTCACGCATTTTCTCTCGCTAAACATGTCCGACACACACTCTCCTGCCGATACTACACCCCCCACCGAACTACCCGGTACCCTTAACCTCAATTCATGCCCCGGAACGTCCCCCACCGCAGCCGAGCCATCTTCCTCCTCGTCCCACGCCACGTCCCCACCCAAGAAGCCCACTACACCCCGCAAGACCGTCACCTTTAGTGAAAACCACGAAACGCGCACCTTGCCGCCAGCAGCCACCCCCGTCTCCTCATCCGTCCCAAAATCCCGGCGGCTTTCCCTCCCTCTACAGCCCCGCACAACCATGCCAGCCTCTCGCCAGTCTTCCCTTGGCTCGTCGCTGTCAGCGCTGTCAGAGCCGCAGTTTCTTTGGGACGGACATGGCGATTCGGATCATGAAGAGGATGAGAGGGAGCCGCCGAGGCGCTATGTGCCGGATGATGGGGATATGTTTGTGTTTGAGGCGGAGAATGACTTGCAGTTGCCCGAGTCTGTGGCTCCGCCGTTGACATCGCCGCCGCCAGGGTTGGAGGAGGATACTGACAAGGTGGCGGATGAGGACGATTTCGATGCGCAGGATGAAGGGAGTGAAGCTCGGGATTCTTTGATGCCGTTGGAGAATTCTTACCTGGCGGCGGTCAATATTCCGTTGCCGGCGGATCATCCTGGGTTTGAGAAGAAGAAGACGCCGGTGGAACTTGGACGGAGTTATGTCGCGGGGTCGTTGGGGTCTTACAAGGGGCGGCCGCTGATGATGCCGGTGGTGCGCGATGCGGCGGTGGAGGAACGGGCACGCGGGCTGGGGGATGTCAATACGTTTGTGGGGAGTATCAATGGGCGGAGTGGAGTGGATGAGGCAGATGTGGCGAGTTATCGGGCGAGTTTGGCGGCGGGGGCATCGTATATGGGGAGTCTGGGGGGAAGCTTGATGGAGGGGATGTCGTGGGTTGGGACGCCGAGGAGTTTTGGGGCGAGGCCGGAGGGGGTGCCGGAGAGGGAGTGGGTGGAGCAGCAGAGGAGGGAGTTTTTGGTGAAGAGGCAGCAAGAGAGACAGCAAGAAAGGAGTAGGGCTGTCAATAAAGAGTAGACTGGGGGAGTAGTGAGTAAGGAGTAAGGAATGGGGGGGGGGGGGGGTTCAACTATTGATGAAGAGAGAGAGAGAGGGTAGTTGGTGGGCTCACGCCTACGGGATTTGTCTTTTTATTGCATGGGGTTATTGTCATGAGAATATCATTATATCATCATTATATGAATAGTTAGTTATGCGCGTTGAAAGTGTACTATGACGTCGACAAGCCTATAACCCTAAAATGTGGATGCCTGAAATATTATAACCCTAACTAGCAAGAATTGATGAATTTTGATTGACCAATGACAAGCCTCAGATTCTTATCGATTTTTTAAGAGCAACAACACTTTAGTACTCGTACCGATGATCAACAACAAGACATTTTCATCTAACCTTTGCTTATATCAAAGATTCCAAACACAATTTATAAAAATGGGCGGCTTCAACCTCGAAATTTTCAAGGTAAACTCTATTCTCTCCTCCCATCATATTTAAACCATCGATATAACAGAACCACTCCCCCCACCCGCCCGTCGTGCTAACATCCATCTCAGTTCGGCATGTATGTCATGTTCCCCATTGGCATCATGTACTACTTTGGCACCAACTTGGATAACCGATTTGCCGTGGAGGGCTTCTGGCCCAAGCCTGAAGAGACGAACAAGGTGCCGCATACGCGGGAGGAGATCAAGGCTGAGTACGAGCGGATTGTGGCGAGACAGAAGATGTTGAAGGAGAGAGAGACTATCAGAAAGGCGGCGCAGGGTGGATCGTCTTAGAGGGGGGGGAGATATCCTGGACGGGTGTTGATTGGTTGAATGAAGAGGAAAAGGGAGCACAGAGGACCGTTTGTTGCACTTGTTGGGGGTGTTTGTATTTTACTTTTGATGGCCTGTCTGATGACTAAACAAAAATCATTTTCATATTCTTAATATAAAGTATGGATCATTATACAGTAGTTCTTACATACATATCTTACATTCACCAGGGAAACCTCTAAATCTCAATTCCCATCCAACAATTCCTCAACCTTTGCCCACTCTTCCTCGTCAATCTCCTCCCCGGGAACACCATTAGCATACACCCCCGTAACCTCCCCGTAATCTCTCAGCCTCTGTAACAACTCTGTAATCTCTCTCACAACATGCGGTTTATCCACTGTCACCCGCATGTCCTCCTTGGCCTTCCAAATAACATCTACACTCACCTGCTTCAACCCCACCGTCTCCCCAAACTCCTTTGCAATCGCCATAGCCAACGATGGCTTCGTCCACACCACAATCTCCCCGGGCCCTGCCCATCCCTCGCCCTCCTGTTCCTCCTCTTCTTCTTCTTCCTCCTCCACCTCCTTGCCCTCTTCTATCGCCGGCCCAATCTCCACATCCACCACATCCAAATTGATAGCCGCGTTTACAATATCATCTATACGCGCCTCATCGGCGTCCGCCGGCCGCTCAAAGACCAGCTTGCCGACATGTTCAAAGAAGAATTGGGTGGAGCCAGCGTCTTTGCCGCCGTGTTTCTTCAGTTCGTGTTTGAGATCTTGGAGACTGCGGCCTTTGCTATCGGTTTCGCATTCGATTACTAGGGCGACATTGCCGGGAGTCATGCCCTCGATCATCACCGATTCAAGCGAGGCACCAGTGGCGGATTTGCCGAGACCGCGGTTGACGGCTGCTTCGATGAATGCCTTGGTGGCGCCGGCTAAGGAACAGTCAGTATATATAATCTGATAGGGTAGAGACAGATGACCCCCCTTCCAAAAAAAAAAAAAAAAGAAAGAGCTACATACACTTCTTGGCTTGTTGGATTAGAGCGGCAAGCTGAGTGTTCATGCCTGGGTCGGCACCGTAGGTTTTGGCTGTGAAGGCAATGGTTTTTGCCATGACGTTGCGTTCGGCTTGCTTCTTGCGGTCAGCGGCACCCTTTTCGTGGCGGATTTTAGACCAGCGGTTATGACCTGAAGAGAGCATCGGAGATGTACTAAAGAAACGGCGAGTAGCCGGAGCCAGAAGCTGGCGACGTAGAGTGACGTTCATTTTTCTTTTTTTTTTTTTCCTTCTGGATGTAAGAGATATTGCGTAGTTGCAGGATGTGATAGAGAGTAAAGGTTGACGAGGCAAGAGGTAAAATGACCGAATTTCCCAACGTTTCTCTGCGTCTGGCTATTCCTGTTTAGGTTAACCGAGTCAATGTGAGGTTTAAACTTGTTTGCCGTTTGGTGATGCCGGGGGTCCGGTGTCTTGATAGTTTTGGCCCTAGAAGCAACAGGGGCCTGAAAGTTGTTCCTTGCAGCAACAAGGATTTGACATTGCAATTAGGGTTAGCAGATGTTGGCTTGTCTGCAATGTTCACCTTTGATAAATGTCTGATGAACAGATTGTTGCTTTGCAATCAAGAAGAAAATATCTTTGTCTAGTTCCTAACTTTTTAATATCCTGGCCCCTTCATTTTTGCTGGTAGTTGTTCTATTTCCAGCTATATGACACATATTTAACCCTTTGAGCTCCAAATCACGTGCCATTTCTTGTATAACAAGTGGGGTTACAAGCTTCAAGCAACGTCGGGGAATTGAAACTTTAAAGCTTCACGACAACGACACCCTTCTTTCTCATCCTTATCAGTCTCCATGTCCATTGGTTGTGTGTTGCCTGTCTGATTTCCTGACCTTGGAAATCATCTTTGGATATCATCTTGCCTTGGAAAGAACCCTCATACTCTCTTGACTTTCCTTTATACCTTGGCTTCAATCTGCTGGGCCAGATTGTTGCTGCTTGATCAATCTATCCACACCGTTACTTCGACTATCGATCAATGACCCTGCGAAACTCAATCGTTCTCTCGACACAAACACTTTTTTTTTAATTTTTTTTTACATACAAAAACTACGACATCAATCCCGTCATCTTTCTACAAGACTCAACCATCTACAAGTCTCCCATAATGACTTCAACACCGCCCAGGGACTCGAGCTTCTCTGCTGAGGGAGCAGCTCCCGCCCCCTCCCCCGCTCCTCTCCCGCCGCCGCCGCCGACGCCATATGCCTTTACACACCCCGAACTCGACCTGTCCAAGCTCCAAGATCCCGCATTCGACCACAAAGACATCTACCTTCTCACCTTTGCTACCGACTTCAGCCGCCATGTACTTGCGCTCGACTCTGAGGACTGCACGGCCCAGCAGTTTTACGTCAAGAAGGAGACATTCAAGGTGTTGAATCTGACCACGACCCAGCCGACCCGAATCATTCGTAGTAACCTGGGCCGTTCCCTTGCCCATGTCCTCGATCATGGCGACCGGAAGCTTTTGTTTGAAACCATCAACGAACTCTCGGCCATTATCGGCGGGTCCAAGCCCAAGAATGACGTCGAGGCCCGTCAACGTCACTGCGCCGTCAGTATTCTTGGTCATGTTTACGGCGCTGCTGGCGATAGTGCCTACCATTTGCACCAGATGGCTATATCAGCCCTTATCAAACTCCTCAAGTCCTCCAGCTCACACGCCGGTATCCGCGCCGCTGTCTTCACAGCCCTCACCAAGATGTTAAACATACTCGAACACCACATCGACGAGCAAGTAGCTCGTGATATCTGGAAGCAGGCACGGAACCATGTGGCAGCTGACAAGGGAGCTCTTGTGGTTATTGCCGCCTGCGAATGTATTCAGACGCTGATTCGACGGACGGGATTCTTTCAGAATTCGACCGACTTTGATAAGTTGGAGACGGCTGTTTTCAAGGCTATTGACTCCCCTTCAGCGCCAGTGCGACATGCGGCAGCGGACTGCATCACCGAAGCCTTGGTTCTGGTTCACTCAGAGGGTGGAGGTGAGATGGCGGCAATGCAGAAGAAGAAACCCAAGCCAAAGAGTCTACGCCGGACTGCTACTGTCAACATGGCGGCAGGCTCGGGTGCTGAGGATGATGACATCCCGTCACGACCCTCGAGTCCGGCTCCTGGTGGCCGGAAACAGACTGACCAGTTGATATTGGTTCTTCCCGAGATTCTGAAAATCCTTTCGAATCACTATGTGCGGTCTAGTACTTCCAACCGCTCACGTGCTGGTCTTGGTGTCTGTTATTCGATGCTCCTCAAGAAGCTGGGCGAGCGGGTAGTGCAGCCAAATTATGTGTTCCTCGTTGAGCACATGGCAACAGATATCCTGGGGCACGCAAACATTGCAAACAATCGTTTCAAGCTGCTGACGGCCCGAAAGATGGCCCGCATCGTTTTGGAAGATGTCGCCGGAAAGCATATCCTTGCCGAGTCAGGCCAGAAGGCTGCTGCCAGTGCTGTCATCAACGGAATCATCAAGCACTATCCGCAGGCACTGACGGAAAAGAGCGAGCCGACTAAGGAAACGCTCATTGCTGCTCTTGGTGTCCTCAGTGCTCTGATTTCAGCTCTGGGCTCGGCCGCGAATGGATTTGCAGAGCCGTGTCGTGATGGCCTGCTCTCAGTGTTGCAACATCCTAGTTATGCCGTGCAAGTTCACACAGCGGCTGCTATGAAGACCTTTGTGCTTCACTGTCCCCAGCAATTGCTTCCGTGCCTTACAGTTTGCATGAACTCATTGTCTCGGGAACTGTCACAGCTGGCAACGGGCCGTAGTACGGCTCAGAGACGGTGCGTTGGATTTGCACATGGTCTCGCTGCAGCGCTCAGTGTTTCGCCGGCTCGGCCGTTGCATGGTGCTGTGGATGTCAACAGCCGGGTACTGACAATGGCCACCGGTCTCTTGAAATTGAGTAGTCAGTCGGAACTTCGGGTGTCAGCGACCCAGATTCAGGTCGCATGGATTCTCATTGGTGGCCTCATGGCTCTTGGACCCAACTTTGTCAAGATTCACCTGTCACAGTTGCTGTTAATGTGGAAGAATGCTCTTCCAAAGCCCCTAGCCAAGGATAACACTGCCGGCCGGAGTCTTCTTGAGGCTTCCTTTCTGGCACATGTGCGTGAGTGTGCTTTGGGATCCATTTTGGCATTCCTACAATACAACCAAAGATTGCTTACTGTTGACGTGAGCAAGCGTATTGCTGCGATGCTCCAGAGTACTTCGGCGTTTTTGAGGACACTGCCGGTCAAGAAGACGGCGGATGATGTGACGCAGCGTCTTGCGCCTGCTTTGCAATTGGCCGATGTTGAACTGATGGTTCAGCGTCGTGTGTTGCAGTGTTATATCAAGCTTGTCATTACGAGTCCTGCCGGTGGTAGTGAGGCGTTGATTCATTCCAACCTGTTGACGGTAGCCATCTCGCTGTTCGCCGATCCAGAAAAGTACGGGTCAGGATCCTTGAGTAGCTCGATTGCGACGGCTGCTGGTGCCTTTGAGACTATCTGGGAGGTTGGCGACAACTCGGGATTTGGTGTTACCAGTCTTGTACGCGGGTTCAAGGTGGCGTCGCTTCCTGGCCAACAAGAGTTGACAGAGGACGAGCAGATGTTGGAGGATGCTAGCCCGGAAACAGACATTGACCGTACTCTTCTTTCGCCCGTGTGCAGCACTCTTGAGCACGATGCGGCGGCACTGTATCTGTCGGCAAAAAGTACGACTTTGGCGGATCCGGCGGCAACAGAGGTTGTCAATGCAGCAATCCAGCTGTTTGCCTTCATCTTCCCGCAGACCCCATCCAAGGTCCAGGAGAGTATCCTCGAGCAGATCAAGACGTTTGCAACTGCTGGAGCTCTTCAGCGTGATGCTGGACGCAAGGCGGCCATTGATGTCAATGTGGCCACGGCGCTATTGTGTACGACTCGAGTGGCAGCTCGTGAGACAAAGTCACCGGCTGGCAGTATTCGGAACATGGCTGTGGAGAAGTTGCTGCAGAGTATGGTCCGGGAGACGATCATGGACGACGATCGGTATGTGCGTAGTCTGGGATACCATGCTATTGCTCGATTGTGTGATGCTTGTGGAAATGCTTTTACCAACTCAGAGATCAAGTATCTGGTTGATACGGTTATTGCCAATCGAGAACCGAGTGCTCGTGCTGGTTGTGCAATGGCTTTTGGCACTATTCAGAACAAGGTTGGAGGCATGGCAGCTGGGTTCCACTTGAAGACTATTCATAGTATCTTGATTACTCTGGCTAATGACCCCCATCCTGTGGTGCACTACTGGGCCCTTGAGGCGTTGGCACTTACGGGGAATGCTGCTGGTCTTTCATTTGCGCCATATGTTTCGAGCACGCTGGGTATGGCGGCGCAGATGTATGCTTCGGATACACACAATGCCGAGATGGCCTCAGTTGTTACCATGAACCTTGAGATTGACATGTCGTCAACCACAGTCATTACTCGTGTGGTCGACAGTATCATCAATGTTTTGGGCCCCGATCTTCAAGACTCAGCCAGGTCTCGTGAACTGATCCTAACTTTGGTTGGCCAGTTCTGCCAGGAGGCGAATCCTCTTGTTCAACAGGCTGCTCTTGGTTGTCTTGAGCATTTGTCTTTGTATGCTCCGGGTCACATGGTCTTTGCCGATTATGTTGCTCTGCTGCAGGAGGACATGAACAAGAGTGACCATGTTACGCTGCGGGATGCTGCCGTGGATGGACTGTACAATGTCATGAAGCGAAATCCCAGCGAGGTTGTTGCGACGGCAAAGCCTGGACTGGAGAACGAGCTTTGGCTTGTACTTGATTCGGACCCGGCTCACGATGGGATCCGTAATATTCTTTGGAGCTGGATGCGTCAGACAGCCTTGACGGAGACGGCACTATGGCTACAGCGATTCCAGTCGGTGCTCAAGATGACGCGGCCCAAGGCTCTAGGCCCGGCTGTCTTGGCAGCTACTCCGAGTGCGCCCAAGAGTGGTGGAGCGATGGACTTGCAGGATGAGGAGGTTGCAGGCTTTGCTGCGGGTGCTGGAAAGGCTGATGCGGTGGCGGCGGCTGCCGAGGCCGAGCCTCTCCGTTGGCAAGTGATTACGTTTGCCATGAAATGTCTTAGTGAGATGTTTTACCTGGTAACCAAAGATAGTATTGCCAACGGTGGCGAGTCAGCTAGCCAACTGGCGCTCCAGGCGCGCATTGGTGATGTTGTGCGTATGGCGTTCTCGGCATCGACTTCGGGTGTTTTGGAGCTGCGTATCTGGGGTCTAAAGATCATTGGCGCGGTGCTCAAGATGTTTGGCAAGACGCCAGATCCGGATTTTGATGAGGCCATGTTGCTGGAGCAATACCAGGCGCAGATTGGGTCGGCTCTTACGCCGGCGTTTGCGGCGGATTCATCACCTGAGCTTGCGGCGGAAGCTGTGAATGTGTGTGCCAACTTTATCTCGACGGGCATTGTCACAGACGTCGACCGCATGGGCCGTATCTTGAAGACATTGGTCACGGCGCTGGAGAACTTCTCCAAGGGCACGGAGAATGCTGGCATTGGTGATCTCAAGGGACTATCCAGTAATGCGCAGGTCATGGTGAAGATGGCAGTGTTTGCGGCTTGGGCTGAGTTGCAGGTGGCGAGCACGGAGCAGACGTACTTGGTGGATGTTTTACGACCACACATTGCCATGCTGACGCCACTGTGGCTGGAGAGCTTGAGAGAGTTTGCGCGGTTGAGATTCGAGCCTGATATCTCGATGACTCTGGGACCTCCTTCTCTGTCGGGTAGTTTGGACACTATCTACGCAGCGCTGAACCGGGAGACGTTGCTGAAGTTTTACCAGGATTCATGGCTAAAGTTGGTTGATGCCATTGCCAGTCTTATCGAACAGGACAGCGAGTTTGTCTTTGATGCGCTTGATGACCGTCAGACTTCAGCTGAGCCAGGGACGACAACCAGCTCCGGACCGTCTCGGAGTGCCGATATCAATTACCGTGATGAGCCGCTTGCCTTTTTCTTTGTGCTCTTTGGTATCGCATTTGAAGCTCTTGCTACGAAGCCGTCTGGCCAGACTGATTCACTAGCCTCGGAAGCCCAAACGTTGTCCATCCTAAAGGCACTCAAGAAGATTTTGCATCCTAGTGTCTCTGGTCATGCCATCTACCGCGATACCATCTTTAGTGAAACCATGGATCTCCTCGATCGTCTGGCGTTGACGGATGGACTCGATGTTCAGGGTGTCATTGTCGAGATAGCTCGTGACCTGTGTGTTGCTCATCCGTCGGCACGGAAACGCGGGGAGAAGCCGGAAGCCGAGGACAATGACCTTTCGGAAGATATTGAGCAACTGTTTGAGCTTACGCGCATCATTGTACTGGTTCTTTCGGGTCTATTGCCGAACCTGGGTGATGGAAGTGCCGGAGCTGCACAGCCAGTACGACACCAGATGAACGAGGAGGCTATGCTTTTAGTTGGCACGGGACTGGAGGCTTTGGTTGATGCGGCAGATGTGTTTCCTGCCATCATCCAGACTGATCTTCACGCGTGCATCATTCACATCTTTGCTACAATGTTGGCGACTCCCATGTGCCAAAACATGGTTGTTCCACAGGCATTGCCAATCTTTAAGAGATTCGTCACTGGTGTTACGGGATCACGGGCGCCACTTGGGGCTAATGGGGTCGTTGCTTCGGGGAAGTTGACTGATGGTGCGCTGTTGCAACTAAAGGGATGTCTGCGCCGATTCCTTGGTGTATACATTATTGCGCAACGCCGGGAGCAGCCGAATGCTTTGGTTTGTGTGAAGAATGCAATGTTGGCCAGTACGATTCTGTTTACGGGTGGCCGGAACCAGTTGCCGGCGTCTGATCCAGTCGTTGCACGGTACCTTGAAGAGGTTGTTGATTGCTTGACAGACAGAATGGTACGTTTTCCTTTGAAAAAAAAAAAAATGAAAAAAAAAAAAAAGTAAATCTATGTAACCAAAAGATGTGCTAACCGTCTAACTATAATTTTTTTTAATTTTTTCAATTTTTTTCATAGACCGCCAAGATTGCAGCCGGTTGCATCCGATCTCTCCTCGTCCAACATTCCCCGACTCCCGCCGACCACTCCATTGCCCGCTTCCTGCTTCCACGCCTTATTGCTTTTGCTACCAACACCGTTCCCGAAGACCCGGAGAGCGCACGTCCCTTGGTTATCCTGGCACTAACACAGTATGCCATTGGTGTTGCTCGGCCGCGTCTACCGGTAGCCTTTACGGTAGTCATCCCGGCGATCCTGGCTTGGGCTGCGGGTGAAGGTGAGGCGGTTTACAAGGAGGCTAGTGGGAGATTATTGGAGTTGGCAGCCGCGAGTGCGGAGGCGTTCAAGGCGGTTGTAGGGGGTTTGAGTGCGGGGCAGAGGGGGTTCTTGGAGGAGGTGGTTAAGAGTGGGAAGGGAGAAGAGAAGAAGGTTGAGAGGCGGGAGGAGGCGCCGACTATTGAGTTGAAGATGAACTTTGGGGTGTAAGGGTTAGGATGGGTTGAGGGGAGTAATTTAATGTACGATTTGCATGGTTTTGGTTGATGATGATTTGGGTTAAAATGTCCATCCATCTCCATCAACGTGCAACCAACCCTCCCCCAAATTCCCCAACCAACCATTCTCACTAACGAGAAGGCTAATAAATCTCTTGAGTCTTTTTTATGTCAGATGAATTCCGCCAAGCCAGAAAGATGCCTATCTGTCGCCTATCTGTCGATGTACACATGCATACCTTTGGTGTCTTATCACTGTACATGCGGTGATCGACGGCGTGGCGTCCGCTTGACGTTGGCTGACGTCGTCGGGATGACGGGTAAAGACAATGGTCAATCCGGTGAGGGGCTGAGACATGCAGGAAGGCAGGATAATGGGATTGTAGGCGTGTGATATTGGGGGGGGTGGTAGCTGATGAAAGAGGAGGATGGAAAGGTAACCAAGGGAATAGTTGTCTAGCGAATAGGATGGGATGTATAATGTGATAATGTGATCTACACTAACTCACCAGAGGTGAAGGAAGTACATGTGAAGTACGCAGCTGAGGAGGAGGTTGTCAGACAACCGGGAAAAAGGGGGGGG